>CAUYQV010198764.1:0-65824 GCA_963574575.1 Galagoides demidoff
TGAAAATTCCAGTAAGTATGAAATTCATGTGGGAGAAAATAAAACATGTATCTAATCACTTAAAGAGTCTTGAGCCACAGGTGCCAACCCCATATATAAGGGGTGGTGGGTTCTCAGCCCTGCCCCAGCCAAAAAACTGCAAAAAAAAAAAAAAAAAAGAGTCTCTAGTTATGGGATATCTATAACTAGTGATACATGCATGTGTGCACATGTATGTGTATGTGTGTGTATTCTTCTCCACATAGCAGAGCAAAGGCTAGATTTTTTTTTTTTTTAGACAGAGTCTCTTTCATCCTTGGCAGAGTGCCGTGGTGTCATACCTCACAGCAACCTCAAACTCTTGGGCTTAAGCAATTAAGTCCCAAGTAGCTGGGACTACAGGTGCCTGCCACAACGCCTGGCTATTTTTTGGTTGTAGTTGTCATTGTTGTTTGGCAGACCTGGGCTGGATTCGACCCAGCAGCTCCAGCGTATGTGCCTGGTGCCCAGCCACTGAGCTACAAGTGCCGAGCCAAAGGCCACAATTTTTGTACTGATAATTTTTGCAGGAAACTGTGTGTTTTTGCTATGGATCTAGCCTCTCCCATCTCAACTACCAAGGAGAATAATTAAAGCTTGAAATGACCTTATATAACTCTTAACTTGGTCCAATACTTCCATTGACTTCATGGGCCAGTTGTAGAATTTCTCAACACTGATGTTACTAGTTTGGAGGTATCTTATAAGCCAAGATTGCACTGTAATACAAACTTTCAAATAATAATTAATACACTGTAATAGAAACTTTTAAATAAGAAAGCAACTTAGAGAAAACTATTCCTACTCCTTCATGTTTTAAATTACAAAACTAGAGCCCAAGGAGATAGAAAAAAATGCAATTTTAAAAAGTAAATAATAGATCACAATCTAGGGTGTCCTTCAATTATATACTGTGGCCAAAGATCTTATTGAACTAATTTAAATTATTATGTATAGCTGATGAGAACTTAACCTTCACAGAGATAGAAAGATCTTAAATACAACCCTGTTTTTGTTTGTTTAACATAAACTCTTTGAGGGCATGGAATAATGTTGCATAATTTTTTCACTTTTTTCTTAGTTTTTTACCTATAGTTAGTACAAAATAAGTATTACTAATAGCAGAGTCTCAAGCAAAAGCATAGACTATAATCCAGTATTTAAACATAACTAATTCTATATTCTGTTGAAGAACAATTCCAGAAAACCCACCCAAACATCTTGTTGCTTCTTCAAGTCTCCCATCTATAAATTAGGATTAAACTACCTATGAGATTTTTAGACAAATTACCTAATACGTGTAAGCATAATTCGTTTGCTCAGAAATAATTTAAATTGTTCTGAAATGTCACTGTAAGCATGAGAGTAATACAAGGAACCTAGCTAATAATCTGCCTTCACTCTTTCCAGTCAAATAGAGATTATTCTAAATTTATTTTATCCATCCTATGTTTCACTCTCTAATTAGTGCATATCAACAATGCTTTCATTACCATTTTGTTTTTCTTTGACTCTTTCCAATTTCTGGCATTATTCGTATAATCCACTCAGAGAAGGATAAGGAGTCCAAATTTTCCCCAGGTTGGAACTCAATTGGCCTATGCAGTTCCAATGATTGGTGGTCTTTTTGATCTTAAGATTTAGAGAAATAATTTAAAGTTCAAAAAAAAAATAGGTCAGTAGAAAGCATGTCTAATTGTGTTTCTTTGTGGTAAGGTCCAAAAGCAAATTTGAGTTCTTCCTCCCAAAACATCACTGCAAGCTGTGATGTAAACCATTGAAAAGGACAATGGTGACTTCTTGTTTTTCTTTCTCAGGAATTCTGCAACCCAAGAAGAGGTCAAAAGGAAGTGGATATAAAATGTGATATTGATCGCCAGAAATAAAACTAAGATCATGCTTAGCTTGATAAAGAAACGCTAACAATCCCCAGAGAGTATTAAGTGGTTAAAAGAGCACAGGTGCCTGCTTACTCACAGGGCCTTAAATTCAGTAGATGGGTAAAAGGATCAGAGTGTACCTACTCATTCAGAAAAGAATTACTAAGTATCTAAGATCTGTGAGGCTGGGCTCTGGGAAAACCTTAAGAACCCTTACTCTGGTTGCTGGTACTCTGGTTGCTGGTTTTTAGAGTCTTGGTCAATCATCCTATTCATTTCTTACTTGATCTGAACATCTTGAATCTGGGTGGATGTAACTAACCGCCCAGCAATAATTCCAAAACCTCTTCACATAACATCATAATCTGTATAGTGTCTTTTAAAAAATTACTTCCTAGGTCCTCCTATATATCTACAGAATCAGAACCTCCATTTGCAGTGGAGTCAGTATTTATTTTAATAAAACCCCTCCAGTCATTTGGATGCAGCTTGTTTGTGGACCAGAATTTTGGAACTGCTGATCTTGGGTTCACCATCATAATTCCTAAAAGGAAATGACCACGTGCCTAACTAAACCCATCACAGCTTCCTGTCCAAATGGACCCAGATAATCCACTTTCATTTATAATACATTAAAATTAGAAGCACACCAGAGACTCAGTTCAGAAGAGGCTCTTATTTTTAAATAACTTAATGTCACACTTACTTACAATTATACCATCTTTCAATCTGTAACTCTTAAAAACCTTAAAACACTGTTACCTACAGGCATTGCACAGAGAGAAAAAGACTCACGGATGATTTAGCTTTTTAAAGTTGTCTCAATAAATTGATGATAATGTTAGCTAGAGTCTAATTCAATCTATTATTTATTGCTCTTCATTCTCTTTCTCTTTTTCTTTCTTTCTCTGTCTGTTCCCCCAGTATTTTGCGTTGACTACAGAATTCCTTCTTATTCTTCAATGCTCAGAATACTGACAGGGAAATTTTCTTCATGCCACTAAATTGTAATTTCTACATTA
The DNA here is from genome assembly GCA_963574575.1 of Galagoides demidoff. Lineage (NCBI taxonomy): Eukaryota > Metazoa > Chordata > Mammalia > Primates > Galagidae > Galagoides > Galagoides demidoff. The sequence continues at coordinate 2,921 of CAUYQV010198764.1, forward strand.
GAAGACATATTTGAAATGTTGTTTGCTGATGTATTCCCAGAGAAAGGACAGTGCCTTGCTCTGTACAAAGCAGACACTTGCTAGTTGAATAAGTGAATAAATGAGTGATGCATGCACCAAGGTATTGCTGGTTTAAACGTACTTGATTTAGCAGCTAACTGTAGTTAACATAGCATTTACTTTTGCACTCATCACATTGCATTATAGTTATTTGTTCCCATCACTGGCTCAGGCTATGCCTTGTTTATATAAATACCAGTCTCAGTACGTTACACTTAGTAGACATTCAATAAATTTCACTTGAGTAAATGGATGAAGAGAATAAGCTACCTCTCAATATTCATATTTAATATATTAAAATATGATACCAATGAACCTAGATCATTTAGACTTGATTCAGAAACAATGATTTAAGCGATCGTTTTAACTCGTGACAACATTCTATATTGGTTGGAAAATATAAATTCCAAGGGGACATTATAAATACATTTTGGGATCATCGCTCATTTCAGTGCTTGTATTTCAAAATCAGGGAAGTAAAGAGTTTCTGAATTAAGTTGTGTTGGAGGGTTTGTATTTGGATAAGCTCGTGAGCAATAATATCTTCAATAAAATGCTCTCTTAATTTGCTTTATTACTTTTACCATTACATTTCTGAATCCTGAATGAGAGTTAATTAGTCAAAGATAAAATCTGAATGTTGTTTATAGTGAGAGTTACGCCTATATAACCTTTTTAAATTATCAGTTATTATCAATGGAATAGGAGGTTATCCAGTTATTTGTAAAAGTTCTATAAAGACAAGTTACATATTTAAAGGGCCTCAAACTAAGACATGGAGTAATGTAAAACCCATATTATGTAACACATAAGATTTATTTTAGTGAAGCAAAATTTATATGTTTTATAAATACTATATTTGTAACAGAGAATCATTTTACTCATGCAACTACTATGTGTGGCATCAGGAAACAGGTACTGGTATTAATTATCCTAGTTCCTTATGTCTGAGTGGATTTTGAGTTTTCTTATTTATCACTGTCAGAATATGAAACATAAAAAATAGTAAAATTTTACAAATCAGGAAAAGTTTTCGCATATTAGGAGATGGCTGTTGTTTGGATCTACTAGTAAATGTTAGATGCCACGTATCTCTTGCTGGACAAAGTTCAAGGAGAAGAGCATTGCACTCACCATTCAACACAAATTTTAAGTTTCTGAATACTTAGAGGAAAAAAAAATGTGTCCGATGACTCCCTAGATAATACATGATAACAAAAACTAATTAAGGTAAAAATTAGGGTAAATTGAACATTTTTGTATCCATATCAAGTTGTTTGAGAAAGCCAATAGAAAGTATGAATAAATCTTTTTAAGATGCCCACAATAAATTTTGGGTTAATTCAATTAACTGTTATAAGGAATGTCACTTTATGAATTAATGTGAAATGAAGAAGCAAAAAGTTACTTAGACTTGCTCAGGAAGCAAAGTAAGCAAAGCTGCCAGTGTCATCTTTGAGTTGGATTAATCATGGGCCTGGGGAGAGTGACCTAGACCAGAGAACAGCAACAGCTCAAACCCCAGGGCTGGAAGGAAGGGCCAAGGCTCTGGGAGAGGACAGGAGCATTGCCTTTTGTTATCTATAGACTTCCTTTAATGAAAAAGAAAACCCCAAGTTGAGAGAAATTAAACAAGTATCCCCACTTCACGTCTGCCATAGCCTTTAACATACACTGCCCAAGGTGCAAGTGGTTCTCATTACAAACAAGCCCTGTTCACTCACAAAGGAGTGAAGCGTGCAGGATTTGCACAGCTTTACAGGGTCCCCTTTTAAACAAGCAGTGGATGAACTGGGGGAAGCACAGGAAGGCATTAATTTTCCACAGAAAAAAATTCAGATTTATATTAAATCCATGTTTTTCCCTATTTTGATCAATTTGTTCTCATTGCAATTTTGGCTTATCTGTGTACGACCTTTTAACCTTCCCTTTGGTTGCACTTGACTAGGTTGTTTATTCACAGTATTTGAATAATCTTTCTGCCTTCTCTCCATTAAGATAAGAAGTCATCATTATACACTGAAGACAGCCTTATAAATTTCCCATCTCTCTTCAGATTTAAGGAAATCTATCTTGATTTTCTACGATGTTGTCCTTTCTTTCCACCATTGTGTGAGTTATATACTTTACCTTCCAGAAACAAAACTTCGGCAATGACATCTGGAATGCTCATAGACCCTCTCTAACAATATTGGCTTGTAGACATTTGATGCCAATGATACAATTTTTTGTACTATACTAAAAAAAGTCATTTATGACATAGAAGTACATTTCTTTTTTACTTTGATAGCCTGAAATCACAGATAAAATGTTAGTTTACTGTGAGGGCACCACATTGCTCTGAACTCCCTAAACTGCCAGTGAAATGTTTTTTGCTTTTATAAAAGATGTTCTCGCAAGTGCTTGAGAACCATAACAGGACTAGAATTTGAATGATAACTTTGCAGTAGACACATTCAAAATTTCCACCTTCTGCTGAGATTAGGCTTCCCAAATAAAAACAAAATCTGCATCAGGCCAGGCACTTCCACTTGTAGAGCAGTGCCTCTTAAACTCCAGTGCACCTAAGAATGACTTGGAGATTTTACTGAAATACAGATTTTGATGAAGCAGTTTTGAAGTGAGGGCGGTGATTCTACATTTCTCAAAAGTCAGTATTGTTGATCCACAGGCCTCATTTTGAGTAGGAAGGTTCAAGTGCATAAAATTTCAGCGTCGATCTGGACAGTAATGCTTTCAATTTCTGTGAACATCCTAACATCCAGCATATCACCATTTGCCCATTTGTATCTTTTCCTCCAATAAATATACAAAGATTTGGATTCTTTAGAGTCCTGTCTGGTCCAATGTTCTAAGAGGAAGTACAAATAACTTGGGGTTTCTCTTCCAGAATGCTGCTTTTTTCCCTAAGGCATTCTTCACATCATTTGCTAAGGAAAACTTTTATTTATTTATTTATTTTTTTAGAGACAGAGTTTCACTTTGTCACCCTCAGTAGAGTGCCAAGCTGTCACAACTCACAGCAACCTCCAGCTCTTAAGCTTAGGCAATTCTCTTGCCTCAGCCTCTGAGTAGATGGGACTACAGGTGCCCGCCACAACACCCAGATATTTTGTTGTTGTTGTTGCACTTTGGCCAGGGCCGGGTTTGAATCTGCCATCCTTGGTATATGGGGCCAGCGCCCTACTCACTGAGAGACAGGTGCCACCCAGGAAAACTTTTATAACTGTAGGATTCAGCAAACCAATATGCCCTCTTCTTGATCTGTCCTCTTTCTATTATATTCAGGACATAATAAACACATTTATATAATTTAATGCAAAGATGACTGAAATCACTCAGGACTAATGAGGATAGCTTTCAAGTCCTTTGGTTAAATGTATTTAATTGTAACTTCCAAGCAATCTATTTACCTTCACAAAATTTTAGAAGGCTTTCTTTCAAACTGCTGGCCTAGCCTCTCTCTGATTTCTCTTGCAATGGTGCTTACACTTCAGAGTGAATATGAGCCCCCAGGAAGTTTATGTAAAATGCTTATCCCATGCCCACCCCAGGAGAGTCTTATTCTGCAGGTCTGCAGCGAGGCCTAAGAATCTGCATTTTAGCCAAATCATTATGCTAAGAGCAATTCATACCTCCATTCAAGGAGTTCCAACATTAATCCACCCTCACTACTTAAGGCCTAATACTGTTCAATAGCTCTGTACCTGAGTTCATGTACTGTTTCAAAGGCTCTACTTTCAAATGTACTCCTGACCTATAATTGCTGCCTTTGTTTGAGTTACTGTCTTGATAATCTGGCTGGTTGTGCCATTGATTCTTGAACTAAGGGCCTTAACTCATAAATCTTCCTTAGGAACTATAGTTTATCTTTCAAATCAGACACTGCTGAGAGTAATAGGGAGTGCTATTAATAATTAAGCCAAGATAATTGACATAAACTAATGTGCTTAGGGCAGACTTTATGTTATACTGATCTCGAATCTCAACCCTGCAAAAAACTGTAACCTCTCTTCAGTCTGATGTCAGATTGCTGTCTACTTCTGGTGTCCACCCAAGTACTATCCTAGGATAGGAAACTTCTATATGAGTTTGTGCTAGACCTTGAACACTCAATACTATGTTTTACCTCCTCCGATGACACCTCTTCAAATATTCTATTTTCTAGCAGACATAATACCTTTTTTGTGCCTGGAGGTGAGTCTGTCTCCTGAAACCCAGCCCCATTATGGTATGAGTTATTTCCCCAGTCATCTCAAAGTGATTCTACCTGCTTTAGTTAATCAGGACACAAAAAGCTATATGCACATACTAGACGACATAAATTTGAGGTAGCTGTTTAATTCAGCCATCTACATTTGAAGAATCCACATCTTTGAATGTCTCGTTATGATGAAAAATAATAGTTAAAAGTATTAAAACCTTTCACCAAATGAGTATCTTACATATTTCATTTTTCTCTTAATGTTGTCACATGCGAAATAATTGATATCATTTGGAAAAAAGAGAGAAGCAGCCATAGGATCCATAATATTTTTCTACATACACACCCACACAACTCATTGATAAATAAAACCAAGCCACTGGGCATTTATTTAGGGATTGCCTCTCCATCAGCTCCACTGAGCATTTATTTACGGATTGCCTCCCCATCGACTCATGCCCCTCTCCTGTTAAGTATTGATTCATGGAAGGAAATTCAGAGAAATAACCCATTTCAACTTTCAAGGATTAAAAGTACATTGAAATGGGTGCTCCAAACATTCCCGTGGAAAAACTGAGGGCAACTCATACAAGGCAACATGAGATTAATTATGCAAAGCAGGAAGGAAGTAGTCTACACTGTCTATTATATTCAAATGGATTTTTCCAAGAGAATTAAGATGGAAAATCTTAACCTTCTAAAAATACATTAGCTTAAAAGATTATAGTACACTAAGTAGAAAGTTTTAAAATACAGTGTAGTATTAGTAAATCATATACCCTAGGCTCATCTTGCAGGTATGTGTTGTTTTTATAAATTAACTAGAACTAGTTTAACCCTAGGGTCAGGTTCAAGTGGTGTACACCAGCAATCAGATTGCAACTTGATGCAAATTTTGGCTCATTAAAAAAGTCACACATCCCACCACTTCATTTGCAAAATAATTGTGTACCTGACCAAGGTCAGAGGATTTTCCCTGTGTTTCTTTTACTGAATGAGCTCAGCTTTTTAAAATGCAGCTAAACTGTGGGAAAAATTGCCTAATATTTTTTCATTTGAGGAAATAGCATGGGAGAACAAAACTTCAAAAATCCTTGGTGATTTTATGCTAACTTCTGATTTTCATGTTTAAATAAAGAAATCACATACATAAATACCCTTGGATTTTTTTTGGGGGGGCAGAATATACTCGATATTCTTCTAGTCAAGAAAACTCTCACCTTATGACTCCTAAGGAAAAAGAGAAAAATATTAATGTCCAAATGCCTGTAATTTCCATGATTATAATACAAATAAAAAAACTGTGTTCAAAAACACTGTGTAACAGAAATAATGGAGCTTTATGCTATTCCTGATGTACTTTTGGGTTCTTTGTTCAAATTTATATTCTAATATATTTTGGCCACAAGTTATTTTCAGTCACTTCTTTTTTCTATGACTAAAAAAGATGATCTAAATATCTCTACGTGTGTGTGTGTGTATGTACGTAGCGACTAGATTCTAAAATTATTTTTCTAGGTGATCACTTCTTTTATAGGTAATCTCAGTTAAGACTCTTAGATAATCACAATCAATTGAACTCACAAGATTTATCACTATTTAAAAATATAATGTGGGGCTGTTTACATCATTTGAAAGAGAAATCATGACTGCTTCACTGTTGTCTCCAAATGTGTTATCCAATGGAGTGTTTAATTAAAAAAAAATTTGTGTTTCTTCCCTACAAAAGATAAACAGTCAATTTAAAATATGAAACAGAAGTCTTTCAGGTAGTTAAAATAAAATCTAATGTTTGCAAAAGGACTTAGAAATTAACATGTAAAAATACTTGGTATTATATAAAATATAAGCATTACTATAAGAGATATTTCTTTGTTTTCATATTGCATTACAGTACTTGCTGTCTTAGAAGTGAAATTAACTATAAAAGGTTATTTTAGTAATCTACCAACTAGGTTTGAAAATAATCCAAAAATGGCTCAAATTTTAATTCATAGATTGTATTATTTGCATACATAGAGCCCCTAATGGGTGGTTCAGATTTTCATCTTTTAATCCATCCTTTATTTTTCATACTATTTAAAAATATGATTATATTTCCAGGAACAAATTTCACTCTCTGTGTAATTATGTAGTGTACTTGGTTTGCCGATTTCTGTTAATTGCTCAGGGATGTGCCATCTCTCACATTATAAGGGGATAGGCTGCCTCTATTGGACTAAATGACTAATGAAAAACCGTATGTATATTTTTTTTAAAAATACATATTTAAATAAGGCATGTTTCCCTTTCATTATCTAGTTACTCATGTTGTTGGATAGCATGACTAAACAAAGAAATCAAACTGGTCAGAGTCTATGCTCCTTGGCATCAATTTGATCTGTGAGTTTACCCGGAGTTTCAAAGAACCAGCAGAGAGTGACTCAGCAAGGGAAGCCGTGGTAATGGATAATCTACAAGATGCTGCAAATATCTGCCAGAGCAGAAGCACTGTTATAAAATAATCAAGATTTTATTCTTTAGAGGTAATACACTGTTCAAATATAAAATGAAAAAGTGAAACGGCTTGATTGAAGGGTACTGAGAAAATTCATCAGTAAAAGTCAAGCATCCTCTTGATATCAGGGATGGCCAGTGGGAGAAGATGAAGCTGTTCGGGAATCAAGAATGGGTAGATTACTATCTGTGACACAGTAAATGCCTTCTGCCTCATCAGAAACTCTCTCTGAAGTTGAAATATTTTCCCTCCTGCTAAATTTGAGGTTTCTCCCTGTAATGTGCTCCTATTCCACATAGTATCAATAACACCACAAAGAATTCAGAACCCGTGTGCGAAGAAAGTGTGAAAAGGCCACACAAAGAAAGTCCATTTCTGGTGTAAATGGCGACAGTAGGCATGTTTTGGAAAGCATTTTTTAGTTAAGGAAACTTATTTATTTATGATTCAAAACTCATAAATGGTTGGTATGTACTTTCTCCAACTAGAGGGGGAATAACTAGAGTTATGTCAATAAAACTGTAGTACAAACTTTAAAGTCACAGTAGAACTCCAGAGTTGACCACCTCCCTACATTGACCATCTCCTTAAATTGACCTAATTTTCATAGACTGGACATGTACCACATGTAGTCAATGGACGTTCCTTAGGTCGACTACCTCAGTATGTTGACCATTATATTTATAAAATAATTCATTATAAATTTTCTAAACTCTATAATGTATACGCTGACCTAAACTAAATAGTAACAGCAGATTGATAAATTTTTCATCTGGCCGATTTGTGGAATATACTAATAGCTTGCACTTTAATTTCTGAAACACTGTCATCTTTTTCTGAGTAACAACAGGTACATAATTCGAATATTTAAAATCCAAAAGTTTTTGAATTGAGGAGAATCCTTAAGTGTGGGGAGGGCATCTGTTATTCTTCAACTAGAATGCAGGTTTGCACACTGACCATTCAAGTGTAGTCCCAAGAAGAAATTGTGTCTGACAATATGATGCAAATCATTGCTTGCTTGCTTTTTGCCCTGATAATTTTATGAAACTTTTTGGAAATTTTTTAGTCATCATTATCAAGAGTTTCATAAATTCAAAACAAGCAAGACAAAGACTCTGGAAATGATGAATTTTTAATCTCACATTCATGAGGACAAAGTCATATATTCACATTTTCAATTATGAAGGGTAAATTAATGCCCCAATGGTAATTATTCATGCCTAATTATCCTAAACATCACTATCATAAGCAGTTTACTCTATTTTTTTGCAAAATTGCTAAACTTCCCATCTCTTTAATGCAGTATGAATAAATTATATTGTATTTCCTAAACAATGACTTCCCATTATACAATACTGGTATTTTATAAACACATATTAAAAATACTACTCTCCTTATTCATATCTAGCTTTTGATCTATGAACAAAGAAAGCCTAGGCTTTCACATCTTCCATTTCTGGGTTCCCTTTTATTTCTAACTAGCTGGATTATTCCATTAATCTTTAATCCAAGAATTTCAACATTTTTCTACCTGTCAAGCAGTCCTCAAATTAAATTATCAACAATAATTTGATATTATTTACCTGGAATTATGGTCTGAATAATTTTATAGAGTATGTTTTTCTTTTCATTTTATCCCTCAGCTTATCAGTGATCATGTCTAATATTTTCATATGCCTTTGGAACATCATTCAAATTCTCTTGACCTGTTGCTCAAACCTGGGCTGACACTAAGCCACAAATTATCTTTAAACTATAATACTTTTCTAAGTGGATCTAAGTCTCAGATAATTTCAAACATACATTTCCAATAAGTATATAAAATGTAAAAAACTCAATTCTGAGAGAAATAAAAAGTATATGTTGCTTTATCAATCCTTGACCTTCTGTCACAGGGCAAAGTATTTGGACAAAATGAAATTATCTTTGTTCGTTCATCGTCATCCTACAGGGAGAACAATAACATGGGATTTCCTTGTTAAAGAGAGAAAGATGCTATAAATCATTATTTACCACCACATACAAATCTAAATGCATTGTCGAGAAAATCAATTTATAATGTGTTTTGTTAAACCAGAAAGAAGACCAGACAGCATAGACTTCTGGTTTTTATAATGAAAGGACCTAGAAAAAGAAACCCCTCTCATTTTATTCTAAATACATCAGTTCGGCAAAATTCATTGCCAGAATAACCCATAACATTTGTCCTATACTTAGTTATTTCCAAAGTTTTAGTAAATTAAAGAAAAATTTGTAAATTGAACTGAAAAAGTACCTACTTGATTCAGTAAATAGTTACACACATTTCACTAATCAGATGAGGTTATTTAAATTTAATTTTACATATTAATTTCTCAAGCTTATATTTTATATTTCTACCTGTATTTACATGTGCCAAATATTCATGCTGGTTTTCATATCATAAGTTGTTTTTGGAAACTCATTTCTTAATATATAAGGAATAAAATTATTCCTATATAAAATTATTTTATATTTTCATTTGACTCTTATTTCCTTTTTTTTGGAGAGAGAGTCTTACTCTGTCACCCTGAATAGAGTGCTGTGGTGTCACAGCTCACAGCAAACTCAAACTCTTAGGCTTCAGCAAACCTCCTGCCTCAACTTCCTCAGTAGATGGAAGTACAGGCATGTGCCACTACACCAAGCTAATTTTTCTATTTTCTTTTTTTCAACAGAGATGGGGTCTCGCTCTTGCTCAGGCTGGTCTCCAGCTCCTGAGTTCAAGAGATCCACCCATCCTGACCTCCCAAATCCAATATGCTAGGATACAGGTGCCAGCCACCAGTCTCACCCTAATTGCTTTTTCTTAAAACCAAAGTCTGCACATTCTATTTCCCAGAGGATAAACAATAAAAATGTTTCTTAGAACCTCTTCATATAACTTTCTGTTATGGGAAAAATTTAAGAAAGAAACCATAGTTATATAGAAGGGGCCATCAATTTGTGCCAAAAAAGAAAACATATACAGGTGGCTATTAACGAAAAACAAAGGAATTGATATCTCTAAGCTTAGTGCTCAAAAATAAATGTTTGAAGTAGGATTCTTAGCCTCTGCTCTCTTGATGTGCTGGGGCCAGATAATTCTCTGTCCTAGGGACTGTTACTCATTAGATGCCAGTAGCCAGTAGGACCTGCGCCCTATTGCCACGTTGTGACAACCAAAAATGTTTCAAGACATCGCTAAATATCCCCAGGGAGTAAAATGTGTGAAGAGTAGCTACAAAAAAAGTGAACGCAGAGTAGCTACCAAAAAAGTGAAATGTAAGCAACTGAAATCGTCCTAAGCTAGAAAAGTCTTGGTAATTCAGCAATACAAACAAAAGATTATTTCCTATTCACTAAATGGATTGGATAATAGAAAAAACTGTTTGAACTCTAAGTCGTCTTATTTTCATGATGGATAATAAGCAGTTAAGGTTTTTTGCACAATTTAATTATTTGTTGCCTCGTGATCGAGTAGGGACAGAAGAATAGAGTGCCTAAGAGCCTAACAGCCCTGCCATTAGAATTAGGAAGACCTAGAAAAAAAATCTGAAAAAATCTGGGCAAGTAACTAAACTCAGACTATTCTCTCATAGGTAAAGTAGGATAACGGTAGCATATATTCCATAGGGTTGTTGCGAATTTAAATGATGTTTATTAAAATACTAAACGCATTGCCCAAAATGTAGTGATAATCAAATTTGTTGTTATTGTTATTCCTAACAGAGCTTCATGCCTTTACCTTGCTGTTCTCAACCTAGGGCAGTTATGGTCCCAAAAGGACAGGTGGCAATGTTTGAAAACATTTTGAGGGGGTCACAAATGGGGGAGAGGTGCTAGCTTGGCCACACAGCTTTCACAGTGTGGCTTACTTTGGACAAAGTTTAGAAAAATGGGGGAACTGCCCAGACTTTAGCCAATTTGTTATACATATTATTTCTCCCAGATGGTAAGTTTTTGATAGTTTTGATGGCAGCACAAGATTTTTAAAATAAATTTCCTGTGTAAATTAAGTGGAATTCAGTTCCTCTATAATAATAGCTGAATTTGAAACTATAAATTAAAACAATCACATATGAGAAGTTAAAAAATTACGTAAACGTTTTCCTCATCAAAATTAAATTTTTAAAAGTCCTATTGAAATTGTCACATGTGAATTAAAAATGTAAATACCGAAGTAATTATTTTATAGCTTAGGATTATACCTCAATCAACCTATTATTTGAGTTCAAGGGAAGTAATTGTCCAGTTCTGAAAGCAATAAAATATGCCTAGGAAGTGGAAGAACAGAAAATACATTTTCACTCTGAAAAAGATACAGAAGTAGTGCAATGTATATTTCCTGCTATTTACCTATTAATAAATTTAAGTTTACAGCTGCATTTAAAAACGTGTATTCCATCAGAAGTCTGTGTAGTAAGGAGCTCTTTTAATGTGATCGTCAGTGGACTTTACTATTAATTGTCTAGACAATTTCACTTCCATTTTAGAAACACACTCTCAGAAGTACAGATAATGAGTTCTTTGTCAGAGCAGATAAAAGAAGCTCACAGCCAAGAATACCAGAGTACTATTCTGGGCATATCAACATGTATGTTGTCACTTTTCCAGCAGAACATTTAACAGATCTATCATATCCATGTTTTCTAATTATCTGATACCTATTTTTATATTTCCTCAATGAACCCCCCAAAAGCCACAAATTGATGTAACATATGAAGTAAGAACATGTGCTCTTAACAGTCAAATAAATAATGTCCAGACTGTGTGTGTGTGTAAGGTGCTTAAATTTCCAAGTTCAATTCACACTAAACTAGGCTATCTTGCTTCAGACCAAATACCAAAACAGATATATAATGTTTTAAAAAATGTATTTCTTAAAAACATGGCATAAACTTCTCCTGAAACGATAATATGAAACACTAGCCAACCATCATGTAAAAATAAATTATCCAGTTGTACTCTGTGGACGTTTATTATTCTCCAGAACATTGCATGTGCCTCCCTTATAGCAGCACCACGATGTTTCCCACCTTTCTAGATCTGTCATTCAGTATGTGATGGACCTTCGTCATAAGAAGGAGCCTACTGTTTGCAATTCTCAAGGCCAAAGTACTTAGGAAAGAATGGAAAGACTCAGAGGTGAAAGGAAAGAAATAATGGACAGATACCAATACGATTATTACTTTACAAATGACAAACCATTTCTTTCTGCTAAACCAAATATCTTTCCAAACATCTTTGCAACAACATTTTTTTTTTAATTCATACTTACCAAAAATAAAATCCAGACCTTTCTGACATATGACTTAGCTTGGCTTTGCAGTTAACAGAACATGCACTTGTCTGGCACGGCCTTATCTGCGCGAGTCACATCAGATAGGCCTAAGTGCTAACATTGTAAGTCACAGCCTGGAGAAACATGGCTTGGCAGTGTGTCCAAACAACCTGATTGTGCTCACAGAAATAATAACATATTTCACTCTTTCAGAAATATGAGATCATAGATAAATCTCGTAAAAAGAAAAATGCAGTTATCACTTTGCATTTAATTTACAAGAAACTGTTCAATATATAAAGCATGGCCTACACAACTGATTGTAGTCACTTTAGAGGTGTCCATGACTTCTAATATCTTCATCATTATTCACTGGTGCTTTGTTTTTAGTAAATAATTCCAAATTCAATGGATGCCATCAAATTATTCCCAATTTTGTAATTTTGGAGAAAAAATTAGCATCGGGTATTACTAGTATATCCAAAATGAACTCTGAAGAAACAATAGACGTTGGACAGTGGGCCGGTATGGAAATCGCCTGCCTTTGTTTGATTGTAGATTTCGTTTTACAGCTCGTTCTTTTCAAATTTAAAGAACTAATACATGTTGGGTAGCCCTTATTTGAAATGCTTGGGACCAGGAGTGTTTCACATTTCAGATTATTTTTTGAATTTTGTAAAATTTGTGGGATACTTATCAACTGAGTATCCCAAATCTAAAAATCATGTTGATGCTCAAGAAGTTTTAAATTTTGAAGCATTTTGGATTCTGAACTTTTGGATTTGAAATTCTTAGCTTGTCTATGGGGAAAAGAACTGTCAATTTATTAATTTTAAAATTGCAATTAATTCAGGGTTTAAAACAATTTTAGTGGCTTTTTAGGACAAAAATATGAGAATCACACTTTATGATACAATATTTTACAATAGAGTTTAAAGGGATCTCCAGTCCATTCAGCTATCTTACTTGACATTCAATCTCCGCTCAAAATTTCTTACTTTTAAATACACTAGGGGATAGTTTGTCAATTCTCTTATAAACCAATTAGTTACAATGTTTCATATCAATAAACATTTTAGAGCTGAGAAAGAATATTAAGTAATTATTTTACCATCAAAACTTTCATCATAGACAAAGAAAGACAAGGCCTAGTGCACTGGCTCAATCCTGTAATCCTTGCACTTGGGAGGCTGAGGCGGGTGGTTTACCTGAGGTTTAAAACCGGCCTGAGCCAGAGCAAGAGCTTGTCTCTAATAATAGCCAAGCATTTGGGCAGTGCCTTTAGTCCAGATGCTTGGGAGGCTGAGGCAAGAGTTTCACTTGAACCCAAGACTCTGAGGTTTCTGTGAGCTAAGACATCATGGCTCTCTACCAAGGGTGACACAACCAAATGAGACAAAGGAAGGAAGGAAGGAAGGAAGGAAGGGAGGGAGGGAGGGACGGAGGGAGGGAGGGGAAGGGGAAGAGGAAGAGGAAGGGGAAAGGAAAGGGAAGGGAAGGGAAAGAAAGGGAAAGAAAGGGAAGGCAGGAAGGAAGAATCCTGTCATTAAAATTGAACTCATACCATGAAATGAAATACCTGGGCGTTTCATCAGCAAATGTATATCTTTCTGATACCAAGAAGCATGCTCCAAAAACCTCACCTACAATCTCACAGCCAGCCAGTTGTTTTCATACATCGTGCTTGGAAAGTATGACCACAACACATTAAATCTTATCATTCTCCATCAGTTAAAAAGCTTCCTCAAAGTCTTCTTAGGAAGATGAGAATGAAGTTACACACACATTCACTTACAGAAGACTGTGAAGAAAAGAAGGGGCAGCGCTATCACTTACAGCCCACAAGTCATGAGAAGGAGTGAATCTGAGTATCCAAATAAAAGACAAACTATTATTCTAAAATTAAAATTTGTAATACATCCTCACACACTGACCAACGAAAGAACATCTCTTAAATAATGTGCATAATTTTTTTTCCTAAAAATAAAAGTGTAAAAATAAAAGTCGGTGGACAGACCTAACTGGAAATAGTTGCAAAGCCCCAGGCCATGTATGACCTGCTGGGATACCGTGAGCCTGCGTTCCTTTCCATGTGCCCGTTCTGCCACTGTAATCACACAACAGTATCAAGTCAAACCTAAGCCAAACCTACTTTTGAAAAGTAATTTAAGCACAGCTTGTAATAAACATTAATGATAGGTTGGGCAATGCCTGTGGCTCAAGGAGTAGGGCACCAGCCCCTTATACCAGGGGTGCCGGGTTCAAGCCCAGCCTTGGCCAAAAGGTGGCCAAAAACAAAAAAATTAATGATAGGCAACAAATATCCCATAGTGATATTCTGAGACTAAGGCAAAGAAGAGATTATTATTTAAGTATTTAGTGAATTTTTTAACCAATGCTCTATTAAATTCACATTATAAAGATAGAATTTCTGAAGAAGGCCAGCCTTATGTGCAATGCCATTTGTGGACCTATGCTTTCATGAACAAGAGACGACTGTCAAGATATTTTATTTAGAAAAGGGTATAATAATTTATGTCTCAAAAGTAGTGACACAAATACAAGCATTATTAGGTGATACGTTACAAGATGCCTTCGGAGGATGGAGACTTAATTTAAAATTTTATAATGAAAAGTTATAGTTATTGCCCTTAAGTTTTAGATCTCTGCTACCTAATAACTAATCACTAGTTATAAGTCCTATTTAAATTCAAATTTAAGTTAATTAAAATGACATAAAACTAAGAATTCAGTTTCTTAATTACATACACACAGAGACACATAAGTAATTACATATTTGAAGGCTGTGATAGCCCAATATGGCCAGTGACTACCAAATTGGCCAGTACGGATACTGAGCACTTATTTCCACAGGGCCGAAAGCTTTACAGGACAACAGCCGTTCTACAATGCATAGAATTTGTAAGTTAGGAATTTATTTGACTGTGAGTAACAGAAATCCTGACTAATGGAGATTCAAATAAGAGTTAATGTTTCCGTCATAATACTAAGTCCAGGCGTTAGTACTCGCTGACATGGATTCAGGTATGAACAGATGATCCAAGAAAGCAGCTTCCTTCTGTATTTCTTCTCCAGCCCTCGTAGAGCTGCAGCTTTTTACCTCCTAGGAGGCCAGGATGCTGCTGCAGACCCCAGACAGCCTTCCACATTCCAAACAGGAAGAAAAGCAGAAAAGGGCGTTAGGCTCCAGTTATCCCTTAGTAAAGCAATCGCTACTCTAAAAATATCCCATCAACTTCTACTTATGGCTTTTTGGTCAAAACTATGCCTTATGGCTGCCCTAACTAGGTCAGGAATCTTGCCAAGAAGACTGGGAAAGGAACCCCAGCCAGCTTAAGATTCTGTTGGCAAAGAAGATGGGGAAAATAGATTTTGAAAGGCAGCCAACCATGCTCATCGCAGGTTTTCATAAGAACCGTTCTTAAAGAAAACAAATAAACATAGAAAGAAGAAAAGAAGAAAGGTAAATATATTTTCTTCTCCCTGAAAAACAAAACTGTTTAGGAATCAATGCTGAAAAATTAACTTCCTCTTTTCCTGCCTTGTGAAAAAATAAAGTTTTAAATACAAAGGACTTCCAAGTCCTTGGTGTAAGGCATTCCAACAAAAAGTCCTGAAATTTATTCACAGCAGATTAATACTTCTAAGGTGCTCTCATCTTTGTGGCTAATCTTTTGTGATATATTCCCTATGTGGTATTAATATAGAAATAAATTTTCCTAGCTGCCAGCATGAACATTTAGTTAAGGATTGGGGCTAAGACCCTTGACAAAACTATTCCTGTCTAAATGGATAGAGTGGAAACTCCCGACGTTTACTAAGGAATAAATATTGTATGAGATATATTCTAAGCATATAGGCAACTGCTTCACTCTTTTTTAGAGCAAAAAAGAAAGACATGACAAATACAGAGGGTGCCAAAAAATAGAGACCAATTTTGAGAAAGGAAAAAAAACTGCATTAAAATTGTAATACTCAATACCTATTGATAACAAAACATGAATACCAATCATGTTTAAGCACCGCCTATAATTGCAGAATTCAAAAGTGACTTGAATATTACCATTTTAATGCAGTTGTTTATTTTTTCAAACTGCATCCACATTGTTTGTAACCCTTGGTAGATATTCAGGAAAGTTATGCATGAAAAAATAATTTTAAAACATGTCACTTAAATGAGATAATAAATATTTAAAAATTTAAAAATAATTTTCCTAGTATTGGAAATTTTGAAAAAATATTGAACAGTCCAAATCTTTCATGTTGAGTTCTATATAATCAGTAAAACCCAAATATTTATGTCATGAGTTTATAAAATTGCAGGCTATTCTAAGAACATCATAGATTTTTAAAACAGCATATCATAGGCTTATTAAACTGCAAATGAAATAACAAATTCAAAATAAAATTATAAAATAATAAAAATACACATTGTTTACTGCAATAAGGCTGATTTTTAAAAATCTGCATGGATGCTGTGTTCTAATGAACAAAGTATGATTCTAGTTTAAAACAAAAAGCAAGGGAAACACAAACAGAAAATCCCCTGGATACATATGTCAAAGGAGCGGAGTTAGTGGGTATTATGAGCTGAATTGTATCCTGCCCACCAAAATTCATATATTGAAACCCTAATCCCCAGTACCTCACAATCTGACTAGACTTGGAGATAGACCCTTGCAGAGGTGATGAGGTTAAAATGAAGCCATTAGTTGAACCCTAACGCAGTCTGACAGGTGTTCTCACAAGAAGAGGAATCGTGGCCATACAGAGAGACACCGGGGATGTACAGGAAAAGAGGACAGACCACGTGAAGACCCCAAGGGAAGGCAGCCGTCTACCTGCCACAAAGGGGGTCCTGGAAGAAATTAAGCATTCTGATCCTGTGATCCTGGACTTTTAGTCTCCAGATCTGTGGTAAGGTCAAGTTCTTTTGTTTGAGCACCCTAGTCTGCATTACTGCGTTAGGGCAGCCCTGGCAAACTGAGACAATAGGAACAGGTGAAAAGAGAATAAATGTCCTAATTGTTTCAAATGATGTATCTTTGGGAGATGGTGCATTAGTTTGATTTTTCTTTATAGAACTCGAGTTAATTATTCCCCACTAGTTTTTGAGCTGTGCTCTGCAATATTCATCCATATGCCATATGCAGGTATTTAAATTTACAGTAATTAAAACTAAATAAAATTGAAAAACCAATTGTTTCATAGTAGCCACATTTCTAGTGTTCAATAGCCAAAACAGCTATTGCCAAGAAAATGCTCTTTTTTTTTTCTTTTGTTCCCATACTGTTTTCTATAACTGAAAAATATAATCAAAGCAGGTGTAAGAGATTTTGGCTACTAAGATTGTATCCTATCTACTGAGGTCACACCCTAACATGCTGACCCCTCACATACATGGATGGACACAGTGTCACATTTGAAACAAAGAAAGACATTATAAAAATGGTAATCAATATATTAGATATAGAAACAAAAATGAAAAAAACTTGAACAGTAAATAATAATTTACTATAAAACATTTATCAAGCTAGTTTCTTAGTTAGAATTTTAAATCCTAAAAATATTAATAAAATATCTGTTATATTCTTAAATCTATTAAATGAAATATATAAATGTATACGAGTAAAACCACAACAATAAAAGGAATTTAATATAAAACAACACCATCTTTCTTTGTGTGGCAAAAGAAACTATTTTAAACTATGAAATGAAACTGAAAATACCCTTTATTAATAAAATATTATACTTGTTTAAAAAGTCCACTTGCTGTGGTTAGTAGACTGGTATATTGGAAATTTTCCCTTTGTTCACCTCACAATTTTAATTTCATGTCACTCTGGGTCCGGGTCAGTTTCGGGAGATAATCATTGTTAGCCTTTGAAATCTCTGGCAGTGAATGTATGCCCTTAAATTTTAACCATTTGGGACCCACTATAAAATAATGAAATGTTGATACAAATTATTAGAAATTATTTTCTAGACAGATGAAATCTATATCAGATACTATGCAATTAGCTTCCTCTGTACCTCTAAAAACACATACGCTGAAACTCCATTGGTGCTCCTGAAACTGCTCACTAGAACACACTGTGGGTGTATATTGAAAAAAAGAAGGAAGGAATCACACTCAAAGATATTTCGTGGCACAGTGTATAAAAGGGGGTAGAGGAGAAAAATCATGAAACAGCAAGTTGTAGAGTGAAGTGGACACCAGATCCTAAGAACTCTGGAGACAGATTAAGGAAACATTCCCCATTACACTGAGATCATGTGACTACGTCTGGCCAACAGACTATAAGGGAAAATAACTGTTGTAACATCTGGGTCAACACGCTTTTATTTTTTACCAATGAAGCCTCTTACTCTTGATCAATAAAGGAATATCATCATCATATAAATGAGGTATATAGCAACTGACTTGAAGCAACCTCACACACATAAATGTCTACAGTTAGGAGTAACTTTGAATCTAGGTCATGTGATCTTTTTGAATAGCTGAAGAGTTGAAGGACTTCTGAGGTGCTTTGCAATGGCAGTAAGTCCTAAGTAACAGAGACCAAAGCCTGAGTATGAAGGGGCCACATGAGAGAAAAGAAGTATACAGAAGCTTCCAGATCAGATAAGGAGGCCTACCAATTGGTGCTACCAATCTCAGAAATACAAGTATGTTTCCCTCCAAGACAAAGGTGTGCAAGGGACCATGCTGACATACACAGGCACAAGTACACGCAAACATTTACACTGGACAAACAGCTTAGATATTCCTGGGTATCTCATTCTTACACTAGAAACTTCAGAAAGACAAATGCTTTTTATTTTTAGAGCTGCCTCCCAAATCTGTTTATATACAGACAGTGAGCTAGGCAATTGTTCCTGAAAACCAACACTGTCGTGATGAGGTATTTCTGGGATCAAGAGAAACTTTTATGGGAACCTTCATTTACAGAGAGCAACTCAAAATAAGTAGATAAATAAAAAAACAATAATTAAAAAGAGAAAATAAATACAAATCACTTGATGTTTCCAAGTGGCTTTTACCAACTTGAGTTGGACTTGGAAACACTTGTACATCTGCTGGTTTTCTTTTCTTTTCTTTGTATCTTTTTTTTCCAGGAAGCCCCTATTAACTCTATATTGGATACAAGTACAAGTACTAGGCTCCTGTGTGCTGTAACATTGAATAAGGCACAAATACCAGTCTTCAGGGAACAATCTACTAGGGCACATATGACCTTGATATATTCTTTAAATTGTTTATCTTAAGATTATTATCTATTAACAATTATCATCGATAATTTTACAATAAAAAGTGGTCAGTATTTAAATGATATGAATGTGCAACTTGTATTTTTGACTCCATTACTTATGGCATCTACACGCTACAGTATATAAATCCCATTGCATTCGGCTCTCTGTGTTTCATTTTACCTTGTATTTGATGAACACAACTATTATATTTTTTATAAAGTTCTGACAAACAATAACAGCTTGCCATTATCTGGGCCCTGAGATTTTATATCACAGGGTAGGGCTGTAAGCAAACTATCAGCACTAAATAAACCTTAAAACGGGCTTCTCCATGGTGAGCAGAAAAATGATCTGAACTAAATTACAAAGTTTTTTCACTTTGGAAAGAAAAGGGGACCTGATCTACCAACCGATTCAAGTCCTTAAATAGTCACTGAATGTTGAGTGGCACTTGGCCCAACTTTAGCTTAACAGCTATGGAAAAATCCAAGGGTGATAAGAAATCACCACACTAAACTTTAAGGCACAGCAAGGCTGCTGGTTATTCTCATAGTTGTGAGGCCATTTTCCCCCAGCTTCTCAATAAAAGACATTTTAAAACCTTGCCTATCATTGTAATATACTCATAAATAAACTGGTAGTACTCTTGTCAGTATTGAGTTTATTACGGCATTTAACTCAAACCTAGCTTTTACCGGGTATATATTAACTATGATGGGGTTATAGCGTGCAAGAAATCAAAATGTTATATTAATAAGCCAGGTGAAACCCTGCCAAACCAAGCATCATCTGCTCCCACCTCATCCCCAACCTTTTCTAAGGATACATTTGAAATGTACAATTCCGTTCCACTGAAACTAAGGAAGAGCCGCAAGTACGTTAAAATGAACTCCTCTTTACATGCAATAACACATTCCTAATAAACTCACAGAGGCAATAAACAGTTATTGTTACTCTTATAACTATATTCAAGTTCGAACATAAAAGCAAATTGACCTTTTTTTATATATATATAAGGCTGATTCTATTAACAAGTTCACACTTTTAAATATTATTCACCACTCTAAACCTCATTACACAGGGCTCGGCAAGTATTTTGAGAGGGGCAGTCAACCATATTGTACTGATCCCCACACAACTATACAAATTATACATATGTTTCCATGGGAAAAGAAGACCTCATTAATCAAGCTGTACTCTTATAGGAGACACGGGCAGGGCCAGCGGGTCTCTTCCTAACACCCTAACTTGTATCTTGTTTTTATTTACTTTGGTTTATAGAGAATAAAGTAGTATAAAAAAAATACATCTGAAAGCTTGTTTGATAAATTCATCCTTCCAACTTTTATCTTTGTACTGTGAAAGCTCATGTTGAAGCAAAATTACTCGATTACCCATGATACTGTTTTTTGTGGACATAAAATGAAAATGAATTACCTCGTTTTGCTATAGTAGGAATTTGTTCATGGAAACACCTTATTGATCAGGATACATTGTTCAGTTCCAGGTCTTACAGGTAAACATGAATATACTTTGTTTATTTATATTGGAATTTTTTAAAAACTTTGGTGTCCTAAGACAAATTTCATTTTAACAGGGATCATTTGAATTCTAAAATATGTAAATAATATCATAAATATGATACCTAATGGACTATATCTGTATATTATCCATTAAATATTATATGAAGAAATTTTGTATTCCTGAGGATCTTTGGTTTCTCAATTTTTGCTTTTCCTCCCCCTGTTCTTTTCTGTTTACAACATGTCATTATTATTTCATCCAAAATAATGTATTTTAAAATAAAAAAGATTCATTTTCTTTTAATACTATATGGTTATTCTTTATTATGATAAATTACTAAGTTTTCTTTGATGGTGTCCTACTATTATAAGACAAATTAGTAAGACCAAATTATCAAATAAAGAAGGGTGCTTATTTCAATCCATCTGTCCATTTGTGAAGCAGAATGCTCTAAGAGTGTGGTATGACAAACAGAGCCCACGTATAAGTAGTTGTCCAAAGTTATTACAATATATTAAATTGGCATAGACAAGTTGTAGGGAATAGGTAAAGATAATTTAGCAGAAATTTATACAAAAAAACAAGCCAGTTTCATAAAACTGAGTATTTGAAAACACTTTCCCCTTTCTTTTACTCATCTTCATTTACTGCAAATGTCTCCTTTCGAAACCCAGACACTAAAAATGTTCTCATGAATACATTCAACATTTCCCTCGCAGTAGCCTCCTTCCAATTGTTTAACTCTGAATAGTACAAAAATGTAGCCTTCTGTCAAAAAGTACAGTGTGCTGCCCTGATCTGTGTGGGAGACTTGAAATTGTTCAGACCCACGGTCACTTGGTTACTACATTACACTTCGAGAATAGAGTAGGTAAGCCCAGTGGGGGGGGACAAAGTATTCTTTCTGAGCTGTGAGAGTTTAGAGAATGGGGAAACAATGATGGATTTCATGGTGATAGATTCACTTGATTTCCACTTGCCTCACCCAGAATCGCTATTAGATTACCATCGAATACAGTGTACTCATTGCTTTCCTATTTGTCGAAGTACACTTTCTAGGCCAAATTCTGCTTTTGAGAACATTTCTAAATGATTTCCTATAGATGTTTTCAGGTTTCTGAAACAAATTTGCTTGACAGTAATAATATTCAAACATAAAAACTATTATTTATATTTCCATTTCTAAAAGAATAGATGCCTATCTTCATACACATGAATACATGATTTTAAAAAGAACTATTTCAATCATTCCAACAGAAGAATTCATAAAATCCTTAGGTGAGCTGTGCTGTTCATGTCATCTCATTCTTATCTTTAACTACTTCTTATGTTTAAATATTGGATTATATTATTCCTTTATGTACACATTCTACCTTTAGTAATCAGAAAATAGCATTTACCATGAAATGACACCATCAATCCATAGCCTGCTTTTTTTGTTAAAACGATATTCTGGTTATCTCATAAAATGTAGACAAGGAAAGTACACTTGTACAGCAGACAAATAATTTCTCTGAATAGTGTGCCATTCAAATAGCTGACAATTTTAAATGTTTTACACGAGTAAATTCGTATTCCCTTATTAAATCATCTTATATGGCATCTAAGCTAATTTACAACCTAAGTTTTCAATTTGACTCTCTTGGTCAATGATGTTTTACATATTTTTCATTACTGGAATTCTTTGTATACTACATATATAGTTACCCAGATTTAGACTACATATAGTCTAAATTCTGAATCACTAATTTAAGTAATAGGAAAAATGACAGAATGTCATAGTACAAAACTATTCTAAGATCACAAAGGCTAAATATCACTTTTATCAACGGTTCATTAAAAGTGAATTAAAGAATAGAGATAAAAAATACTTATAGGTTCAGAACTTTCTTAGCAATAACTAAAGAGCATTAAACACTGGATTCAAAATCTACCTTTTATTATGAACTTTCAGGGGTCAAAAGATATTTATAATGTATTTTAAAAAAGAGAAAAACTTACACTGAATATAAATTAAGCTCAAAAAACACATTATCCAAATTTATTGAACAACCAATTGGTATAAATTATTCCATCTCAGCTACATTTTTGTAGAATGCATTTAAAACTGCTTATGAGAATACTTACTCTGGAGACCCAGAGGTGAGAGTAAAGAAACTAATATAATATCATAATGTGCCAAACAATTTCACAGTAAGTATGTTAACAGTTCTTAAAAACCTCAAATCCTCAACAAGCCCATTTTAAAAGTCTTGACTCAGAAAACTGTGTATGACCCTGTTCAATACTACTGTGCGTATATAAACCAGTTCTAATTTGATATGTGGCAGCAAATTAGAAATATTTAATTCTTTAATAAACTTGAATATATATCTACATATCCAAAAGCTATCTATCCCTCTATATACATCTGATGGACAATTAGATAATCTGTATTAAAAGACAAGTTTTCTATTCTGCCCAAGGGTTGACTGGGGGTTTTTATCAGAAACAAAGTGTAAGATTCGCAGAAGCCAACCAATAAAATCTGTGTCAAATTGCTGAACATGAATTTCCAGAGTTTTGTTTCTGGCTAATGTATCTGCTTTTTCCTAGATTCCGACCTCACAAAGAAGAGCAGAGAGCTGGCAAACACTGGCTTAATTATCCCCATCAGTCTCAGAGACAAGGCGCTTAAGAGTTTTAGCTGCTGTAAACACTCCCCTGATAGCAGATAAGGAATCTGCTGAAAGGCAGTTTTGTCTGGGGAAACCTCAGGGGCACACCAGTTAATCATTAGTGCAATATTGTATATGCATTACTGCATCAAAGGAAACAGAACCCAATATTCTATTGTGAACAATTTCTGTGTTTTCTTAAAGGTAAGAAAACTAATGCTAAACCAGAAAAAAAAGATAATAACTACATTTGCACATTTACTGCACAAACAAAGCATGATCTATTTTTCATTCTTTTTTGTTTTCTTCAAGAAGGAAAAAGTCATTATTGCTGTTTCTTTCTTTTTCTCTCATTGTGCTCACCCCACTTTCAGGATACAGAGCAGTTTCCATTCCACTGAAGTCAAAAGCGTAACTTTAGTCTAAAGAAGCATTCTGCATCTTGGTCTCTGACAGCATTGATCAACATCAGGGAATATCACATAACCTCATTTTATCACAACACAAGAATTAAAACAATGCTGTTCTTCCAAATCAGTAATGTGTTTGTCTAGGGATCTTTTTGTGGAAAACGGACACCTCACAGTTCCTAACAAAGAACCTTTTTAGCACTTCAAAATGAAGGTTCTTATAATGATCTTCTATTCTTTAAATCTAATAGACTTTTCACAGTCCCATATCAGAGAATCTTAGAGGTTTCCAAAGCCTTCTAAATATCTTTCCAGAATTAACTTCCATTCTCCCCAGACCTTGTGCTACTGTAAGCAAGCACAATAAAATCTTTTCATGTCAAACACTCCATGCCCTTTCCCACACCCTTGGCTTAACACACATTATTCTGACTGAATGTTCTTCCTCTAGCCCCCATCTCTACAGGGTTACCTTTCCTGGAAACTCCAAGTCCGCACATCTCACTTCCTTCACAACCATCTTTGCCGTGGTTTCCCTCATGGACACGGAAGTCATCGCTCTCTTTTCCCTTGGAACTCCTTTAGCAACTTTTTATTAATGTCTAGTCTAATACTTGACACGTAATGGGCTCTCAGTAAATATTACTAGATGATTTAACTCGGGAGAAAACATCCATTTATTAATGAATAGCCAATGCCTGTTTGGCAGGATTTTAAGGAAGAAATTCTTTTCTACAACAGAAAGTGGGGTTACTTTAAATATTTCTGGGGTGCTGGGAAGGAAAGGGGGATTGGTATTATTTATGGAGTCCTTGCTAAGTAGCAAGCACTATACTAAACATTTCACCTCTTCGAAGACTCTACATAAAGTTGTTAATTTATAATGCTGCTTTTTCAGGGATGCCTAAAATCATCTAAATTGTCCACTTTTCATCTTGATGAAAGATTCACTGGTCTAGATGGAGGCCTGCTTAACTAACAACTAGTGAATTAAGCAGGCCGAAACAGAGATGTTTCATTTAAATACTGATAAGCCCAGATTTTACTATTGTCATGTCTGATATGGTTTCATTTTGTTAATACATGTTTCTCAAAACAAATATTCACGTTACTGGCTGTATTACAACCACCTCAACATGGATGCTATATAGGTGAATTCCACTTCTAAACAAATAAAAGTTAAGGAAGGGGTAAAGTTATTGCGATTTTTAAAACTCTTTGATTTACAAATGTTTGATCTCTGTATTATCCCAATTCCATCCTCAAAGTCTATAAAGAGGAGTTTGAGCTCATGTTTTACTATAGAAAGTTTCAGTATAAGGTGAATTTTGTATTGAAAGTTCTATTTGTTTGTTATGACTTAAATAATAAAGCCCTAATTATTCTGATCCAAGGTTTTCAGGAAGATTCTATATTGTTTGGCCCAAACCATATGCGTCCTCAATTTTCCTTGTCTAAATGCTACCAAATAGGATAGGTTAAATTTCGGACCGATTTAAGCAGTGATCTCTCTCTCTCCCCCTCTCGCTGAAAAGCCAAGATAAACTGGCTCCTTTTGGAATTGATGTATTCAAGAAAAATGTTTTGATATGGACCTATAACTATAATTTTGACTTTCAGAAGCATATTAAGCTGTAAAATGCATAATATTAAAAATTAATTCTTTTGCTTCCACTCTTATGAAATAACCAGCAATTAGGGCTAGACGTCCTATAGTAGAATGAGTGAGATTTGGGGCTAGACTTCCTATAGTAGAAGACAAAATCCGCAAGGCATGAATGTGCATCATTAGAACAAAACTTTACATTAGTAATACAGAATGATGGTTATGGTGATGGGTTTGTTGCTCAAATATTTCAAGAACCATTTCCAGCAAATGCTGTTTATGTGGTTAGAAATTTTATTTAACCTCCACAGTCCTCAACTGATTCATCCACAATAAGTAATAATAAAATCCATCAGGTAATGTCCACCACATAGTTCCCATGATATTATAATTTGATTAATTTGTAAAAAACAGAAATGTGAAAACTTCACTCCATATTTGAAAGAAAAGTATAACAGGATAATCAGTTTTTTCTAACCTATCATGTATTTTAATAACATTTTGGGAAATAAAATATTTAAAATAAGTTATAGATATTTAAAGCATCTAATTTTTATGTACATAATATTCAAAAACAGTTTCACGTAAGTTTTTTCAGATGTATAAAAATATTTGAGGGAAAAGATTTAATTGAAACTTTCAAAGGGTTATAAGGAATACTATATCTTGTTGCAAGCTATAAAGATTGTCTCTGGTCTTTTATTGTGTTTTGAACTCAATAGCCATCATTTTGGTTTTCTCTAATGGCAGATCTGGCAAAATTATAACTTTCAAATATGTAACTAGGTACTTCCACCAATACACTAAAAGTCTTAATAACATGACATAAAGTAGAAGTACTTTAACCAATAGAATAGACAAATTAGCTGCTAATTTTACAGAAAAGACCCTCTTCTGGGGGGGGGGGGTGTCCAAGCTGAAGGGCCATGGGCCACACGCAGATTATTTGATGAGTGCTTATTTGTGGTGTCAGAGGGACTACATCATCCTTCATTAGTGTTTTTGTATTTAATATGTGCCCCAAGACAACTTTTATTCTTCCAATGTGCCCCAGAAAGGAAGAAAGGTTGGACACCATTCAGATCATCTATTATCTGCTCTGATTTTAGATATATACTCACATATTTTCCTAGCAACCACAAATCCATTTTGATGCCCTAAGGATGTAGTCTCCTTTAAAATGTATACACTCTGTATTAGTAAAGAGAAAAATACATTACCGTCACGTAAGCTATTGTGATGTTTTTCTCCTGACGTCGCCGCTGTTAAATGTGCTCAGATGATGATGAGTCACAATGTCAAGGTTATTTATTAGTTCTTAAATTTAAAAGTAGACATATTTCCTAAACAGAAAAATCCCTTTATCAAAATAGAGAGGTAGCCATTGTTAACACTACCTTTATGAATAAAAAATAATTATTCAATAGAAATAGTGAAGAAAATTTTGCAAGTTTGGTCCCTGAGAAATAAAAATATAATTTAAAACACATATACAACTGTACATTTAAGTATTGCTGTCATAAACAAAGTTATACTATTTAAAAGAGCTAATATTTGACAAGTTTGATTATAATAACTGAAATTTAAGTATAGTGGGCAACTGTCAACTATTACTTGCATTCTATTGTGTCTAATTTAAAAAATGTGTACTATGGTTGTAAAAATATGAGTATTTTATCTGCCTATAAAAACATACATTTAAAACATGAAAAATATATTTACTGACTGTATAAAATATTCATTGGTTAAAAGTGAGTAACACCCAATAATAAATTTGGCATTTTGGTATATTTCATATTATAAAATCAGACCTCAGCACCCAATTCATATTTACAGGATGTGGCATTATACAATGTTTTATTTTAAATGTTGTTGGACAGTGTAATTTTTAAAGGTACACATTACGTTTCTGATTGGGTGATTGAATAGCGCATGCCAATTTATTTTCAAAATATACAATATAAATAGGGTATCTTTTCATATCTTGTTAATTAAAACATTAAGAAAATGATTCTTTTGTGTGTGTATAGAAGCTAGAAATAAAAATAAACAG
This sequence comes from Galagoides demidoff, assembly GCA_963574575.1. Taxonomy (NCBI): domain Eukaryota; kingdom Metazoa; phylum Chordata; class Mammalia; order Primates; family Galagidae; genus Galagoides; species Galagoides demidoff. Next base: position 30,491 of record CAUYQV010198764.1, read on the forward strand.
TTTATTTATTGTGCCTTTTTGTCACTTACAACAGAATGATGAACAAATAGATTCATTCATTGCAAGTAAAAAATATAAGCATGCTTAAAAATTAAAGAATTTGCTATTATAATTATTAATAAGTGGAACTGTTAACCTTTCAAAAATCACTATTCCATTTATTCTAAAAGAATTTCAAGTCCAATTTAAACACTTACATAAAAATAAATTCAAACCAGTTATCTATGTAAAAAATAAATGAAAACTATTTACATTTGACAGTAAATACATGAGAAGCACCTGTATTTGTTGCTTTCATAAAGAAATAAACTTATATGTTTATTTGGAAAGCAGTTACATAAAATTTTTGCTAGATAATCCAATTTACATATGGTTTTTCACTGGAATATACACTAAAATATGATTTTGCTACATTTTACAATGCAAGAGAACTAATAAAATTGTAAGCTTTGTTACTTGACTAAGCCAATGCATTCAATAAAATAATGTAAGCCATTTTGTTGTGCTGAATAAATTTTATTTCAATGTTAAAATGACTGTGTTGATGCCAAGTAGTAATAAAATATTAATATATAATTTCTCAGTTATAGGATGTAATAAAACACACCTCCCGATATTTGTGTTTTATTTTCTTTATCAACCTGTTGTGAAGTAGTATCACTGCTAAAGCAGCCTCTATTCATGTTAATACCCAGATTTATAAAACTGTCAAGAACTATCAATTCATTATTGCCCATGCATCCCTCTAGAGATCTGAATTTATGACTTAGACACTAAGTAAGTGATGGGAAGAGAATCAAGGAAAGGAGAAATTGTGCTTCCAGATGTCAGTGAGTTGAATATTGTAAGAATGATGAAAACCATCTAGTGCACACTGTGGAATGGTACAATTCTACAGATTTTTGATAAACCAAGTAGTTGATTGAAGAATCTGTACTTTATTAAATTTCACTTTAAACATGGAACATGGCATATCTCAACACTGAGACACAACTGCGTTGGCTTTCTTAAGTAGTTCTAATCCCTTATCCAATTAGCCATTCTTTTGAATCAACCTAGCATACAGCTAGTTGATTGTTTAGGGAGATGGGAGAATACTGGGGAAATGATTCAGAGCATGTTTTGCCAAAATTTTTACACTTTGCATGCTCTGCTCTTCCAAGTTGTCCTGTGCCCAATTAGAACCTGAATTTTCTTCTTTCAAAAAAAATGAATTTGTATCTAAAGCCCCTTGACTCCTACTACTGCTAATAAAGAATTCTCAGTCAGCAATTTGCAGAGTAAGGAAGCCAGGGATAATGCAACTGGGCAGCCTTTACAAGCAAAACAAAACACCAAAGAAAAGGAATAAAAAGGCTGATAAACAAAGTAAGCTCTCCCATAAGGCTCATACTTATTTTCCCCCCTCTAAAATGTAACATTAAAAAAGCTGAATCAGCTGTGACCATAATGATGCAAATTTTGATTATTATGGCAAATTATACCTTTGCTATTCAGGAGAGGGCAGAAAAGTTTTGTGGCTCATCAAAAGAAGCTGGGAATGAGAGCCAAGGCCACTGACATTTGTGGTGGCAGATTAAGCTGTGAGCAGACTCTAAATAAATTCCATTCTCCCCCATCCCCAAAATACACTATTCTGGCTATTAAGACTGACTTGCATTCTCTGCATGCCAGTACACTATCCATTCAGGATCACTTATTTCAGTAGGAGACAGGGAGGGCAGTCTTCTGAGTTACGCAGCTATAACAGATTACTTGTGTGTGTGTGCGCTTCAAACTGCTAACTATGAATGAATTACAGTCTCTGCTAAATAAGTCAAATATTTTGTAAAACAGGCAAAATTTGAGCATGAAAAAAATTTCTGTTCATTTAATTTTTGAAATAGGAACCAGCCTTTCTGTCACATGGAATAGAGGACTAACATTTCTTTCAGGAACACGAACTAAGGTTTGCAAAGACTGATAATTAAATAAGTCAGACCGAAGTTCTCCAAGATATATAATCTATGTTAGAATAAAGTGCCCCAATTATTCTGTGAACTCTTTGATTTTCTTGATTAAGTGAAGTTTTCTTTTTTTGTGCTAATTAGTGCTTTTTAAAGTATTTTTGGAATAATGTATTTCCACTGAGAAGAGAAATAAGACTATGTCATAAGTCAGGGGAAAAATACGAAGCAAATAAATTGCAATAAAGGAAAGATCAGTAAAACAATTCTAAAGTGAAACTGTAGATGATGAAATAATATTAAGGACCATAAAGTAAATGTCAGTAAAAATATGAGCAATGTACTGCAGATTCAGCATGGCCACTCAAACTGCACAGCTGGTTAAGTACTGAAGAAAACCTCATAACCCCATTTCAAACTTTCAATTCGAATAAAGGTATTTCCTAAGCTACATATAGCTCTATGAGGTAAAAATAAGTTTTAAAAAGTATATATGGGAAACAGATTACTTTTGATAAATCCATAAATCTGTTTCCTCTGTATTTAATAATACATAACCTGATGTTCTTACTTCATTTTACGTGTGCCTTTATCTATTTCCATCTGCAATCCAAGATGATTTTTGTAGCTATCACACAAAGAACAAAACAGTTCAAATTTACAAGAATTCATAAATAACTGTACATATTTACTAAGAGAAAGTTTCTTATTGAAAAAAACTCTCTTTACCCAGTTTCAGAAAATAAATCTTGAAAGGAAAAGCCTGTACAAACAGATCAGCTAAATCAACAATGGCAATTAAGCAAATAGCAGATCGATATCTGTAAATCCAATGAACTGTCCTAACAAAACTCATGTGTCATTCAGTGACAGTCAGGCAAAGACAACAGTCATCCCCACCTCAACATGGCAGGAGCCACCCTCCCAAGAAATAGGAACTAGCTTGGCAAAATATGGTCGGAGGCCATTTACAAAGTACTCAGGGAATAAGAATAAAGTTCAAACAACTGTTAGAATATTCTCTCTGCTACTCACTACTGTGCACATGACAGTACACATGACAATCTATTTCATAAATTTGGATCATCGTAAGAAGCTTGACAGCTTTCATTGTATGGCCTGGTTGCTGTGAGATAAGAATGTGAATATGGCTTTCCCTAGAAACAATAATGAGTTAAAATTACAATCTGTTTATTATCCAAGCTTTATTCCATTGATCATACATCACAGAGAATGGTGAAATTATTTAAAACAAAAACAGAATATTGACCTTGACTTGACCAGCTTCCTGTTACAAATTATAAATAACATCATTCAGTGCTAAGGATATAAAAATTCTTTCAAGGGAAACTTCAGATCCCAGGGTATAATGAATCAATAAGAGAAGTCCAGTTATTGGAAAATGTTATGAAAAGGCTATGTAATAACAGATTTCCATTAAGATTTCCAGGTAAACGTCTCATTAATAATATATATTTTTCACAAGAGTATTAGCAATAATATATATATATATAACCTGAAACATTTAATATTTTTTGAATAATATTACCAAAATTATATTTTAAAAATTCCCATGCTTTTAACTCTGTGTGTTAAATGAATAAACAGCAAATTTAAAAAAGCACAGATTCAGGTCAGCACCCATAGCTCAGTTTTTAGAGCGCTTGCCACATACACCAGGGCCAGCAGGTATGAACCCGGCCTACTAAACAACAACGACGACAATAACAGTTCAGATTCATTTAAATGGATTTTAACCATTCTTTCAAAAAAAACTTTATCAAACTTATAAAGACATTCACTATTATATTGTTATTGACAATAATTTTTATAGTTCTATAAATAAATCTGAAATTAATAAGCAGTCTCTGTTTAGGATTGAATCATATCTCCTCCAAATTTGCACATTCCACAAATGTGACTGTATGTTAAGGGAGCAATAAAGGTTAAATGAGGTCCCAAGGTCGTAACAGTGAAGCCCTTAACTTGACAAGACTAGTGATCTTACAAAAAGGGAAGAGACACTCATAACCCTAACCAACCACCCTTCCCCAGCACACAGAAAAGCCGCCATGTGTGGACGCAGTGAAGACACAGCATCTAAAAGCCCAAAGACCACAGAACAAAACATATCTCGCCAGTATCTTGATCATCAACATCTAGTCTCCAGAGCGCTGAGGAAACAAACACCTGTTGTTTAATACACCCTGTCTATTGCATTTGGTTATTGCAGCCATAGAAGACTCTTGCTATCCATAAAAATAGGTATTGCTCTGTAACAACACAGCTATGCAAGACTGAGGAAGTCATTTATTTTCTCTGAACCTAGTTCTTCATTTGTAAAACGGTAGGGTGAGGCTAATTATAAGACACACATGTCACCACATTTCTCTTTTTTTCTTTCTCCTTGCCCACAGATGCCATACTATTCCAGGGAACCATATCCAATCATTGGGAATTACTGTGTGAGATAAGGCCTCTTCACCACCACCTGCCACCTGCATTGGACGATACAGAAAGAGTGTTAGAGCACTAGCTCCGGAGATCCCCAGGAGCTGAAGCGCAGCCGACAGGTGGCAGCATCAGCGTCCCCTGGTGCTCGTGAGCAATGCAGAATTTCAGGCCCCAGAGTTAGGGTTAAGGTTAGGGTTAGGGCTCTGAATCACAATCTATCTCTGGGTATACCTTTGGGAAGCACTGATCTTGGACTCCAAGAAGCTTGCAAAAAATGGCAGGCCACAGGCTAAATATGTTCATTATATATTTTGTTTGGCCTCTACGCTATTAAATATTCTTGAACCACTTGCCAAACATTAAAAGCATGGAGACTTCGAAAGAAGACATGAATTCTCGATGAATGGAATGATTATATAAAATTGGAATAACCCATATACAAAACAACAGCTGGAGTGAAGTCACACTGCCTCTTTGCAACAGGAAGTTACCTCTTCTCCGTGACAAGGTTCTTTGCAATCCTTACTCATGTTACCTACCTGGCCCTGGATGCAGCTGACTTTGTAACATCTACTCTCAAACTGCCTTTCCTTCCTCATAGCATTGGATGAAAAAAGAAAAACAAAATATGTAACAGTGAGAGATTTTAAAATGTTGAAGTATCCAGGTATCTGTCCAAAATTTAAGTTCTCATTTGCTCGTTGTCTGTTTTTTATACTCCTTTTGTCTTATTTTTACCTAGTATTTCTTTAAACTTGCTTTGATCTGAAATGTACCATTGCTTGTCTTAATGCTAATCTGTTTGTGATCTGCATTTTACTCCTTTACTTCTTCAGTGATATGTTGTTTAGTCTAGAAATTAATATTTTCTGAAAGGAATACGCTAATTTTGTTTAAAACATGTTGTTTCTTTGACCTCATGTCTTGTAAAATTATCTTGACAAATATCACTAACTTGAAATGTTGTTAGGATCCTGGCAAATGTAGGAAAAAATGAGGAATTAAAGGAAGATGTAGAGAAAAACAGCAAATGAATAAATTGGTGATTGGCTGCCAAAGGTTAACCTGAAAAATACCAGGATTAACCAGGAGAATGCCAAAGCCCTAGTTGTAATAACTGCCTCTGGGAATTACCTGGATAGATAGAGAAATTAATCATTAGATATACTGCCTCAAAGAGATTTTTATGGAAGTTATAAAAACTGATACATTCTTATCTACTTTAAGCCTTTACTTTGTAACATTTGGGGGTGATAATTTTGGAATTTAAGAAAATATGTAAAATACTGATAATATTATTTTTATTCTTCTTCCAATTACATTAGCAATTTTATCCTCCTATTCTCAAATTCAAAATCTTAGTATTATCTCCTTGCTCAGAATCATGAAAGCCATTTACCTTCTGTTTTTTACATAACCCTTAATTTTTGCCTTAAACCCTGTATGTATCCAGATATTATCAACTGTGCCAATAGCAATAAATGATAAATATTCATTACCAGTTTTGACTGTTTATCCAAGTCCTCATTCCTCACCTCATTTTGAAAACCAAAAATTTTACCTGAACAAATTGTCACTTCAAATTCAACATATATAATGTGATTTTTATTCCCCACATATAACTGACTGTTGATACTAAAAAAACAGTATTATTTTAAAAATCTCATGGAGACTAACTGGATATAACTAGAGATAGGGGTAAACCATGTCACCAGATTTTAGCAGTTTTCAAGGCCACCTGTTTCATTGTGCACAATCTCTATATTTTCACTGCCCTACCACCCTGGGAACGGTGTTCATGTTTTGTCCCCATCATATCGGTTCCATTGGAATCTGCCTCATCCAATTCTCTCACCTACCACTTTTGATTCATTTCTGAGAGCACTGCCATAATCCTTTCATGTTTAGGCATCACAAATAGCTCCCTCACCTCTTTGTAACAGAGGGAATCTAAATTCTTATTACCTCTAAAGCCTGTCAAAACTTGACAGTGCCCTTTCTGTGTAAACACATCCTCTCCTTCCTACATCCCTTAGTTTATTATGTCAAATACAAGCAATGCTCAGAAGTGCATACTTGACATAACACATGCATTCTCCATCGCCTACACTCTAGTTTCTATCTCATTTTAATTAAACAAATATATACTTACCAACCACTGTGTACCATCTTTTAACATCCACTAAAGTTCCACTGTATCTGTGAAGCCTTCCCTAACGACATCAGCTTTCATTCACTTGTGGCCGTCATTACCGATAATTTCATAACCACCCTTCGTGGAGCGCTTACTATTGCCAGATGTCCAGTTTAGCAATTTACATACATTATCGCTTTTGTTCCTCTCAACACTTTGTGCGGTAAATACTACAATTCTCATACCACAGATTAGGAACCTGGTGCTCAGAGTACTCAAGTCACTTAGTCTAAACCATGAAAAGCCTTAATTAGAGCTGAGAGACTTACTCTCTTCACTACCCCCAATTGGAAATAATAAAAAAAAAAGTATGAAAGAGATAAAGAGTCAGATACGCAAGAAAATGTTTAGGAAAATGGAAATGGAGCAGTAAGTTTATTTTGCTATTAAATATTTTTCTTCTTTGTGAAGATGACAGTAGGTAAAATGTTTAAGATTTATATTAAAATGTGTTAAAAGTGACATTGGTATAGCCTAGAAGACCAGGATCTTATTTACAATGTTGAAGAACTTGAATGGCAATAGGCCAAGTTTAAACTAACTCCTCCTCCACCCAGTCCTAAATCTCAGATCTCTTTCTCCTAACTTAATGAATAATATATTAAATAGACACAAAGATCGGCTATATTCTCTCTTTTCTGTCAACGGTTATTAAAGCCTTCTCAGGCTCATGGATACAAATTGAGCTTTACAAGCAGATTCCCATCAAATTGATTGTCTTCACCACAAAGCAAAAGAGGGAATTATATAGCACATTGGACGGGATTCAAAATATAGGACCTCAGTTCGCACAGGACAAAGAACCCCAGGTTGGCTTTGAATACTATGGGACCTCAAACTTTCTTTAGCTGGCTCAGAGTGCCTGCCACATTAGGTAGATGACCACATCTCTGGCCATCTATGTCCAGCTACTTGCAGTGCTTCGTACACTACTGGTCATCCTCTGCCCCCACGCCACTGTATATGCTCACCCCTTGCCTAGCAGAGCCCTCGTCACCCAATCACCATCTCTCAAGACAAGTTTAAGACTGTAAAAAAACAGGAGAAGTTTAAGACTATGAAGAACAGCAAAAACCAAAAACAAAATGTGGTCTATTGATAAAGAAAATAGAAGGAACTTCCAAAGTTAACTCTGTTAAAATGGTTATTTTTAGACTAAATGATTAAAATAGTTTAAATGATAAAATGATGAGGTTGATGATTATACTGAGCAACAACTTTCTAGATTCTCTTCTAAAGGACCTATATACTTTATCTAATGTAACATCCAAATTGAAGACTTTATCAAATCTAACATCCAAATTGAAGTAAAAATAAACTCTATGACTTACGTGTTGCATTATCCACAGGATAGAGATTTGGTAGACGGTTTTCATAACTTGTCCAACATTATGCACCCACTAAGGTGACAGAGCCCAATTTGAATTCACTTGCAACTGTTTTAATACGATCGTCTGAAGAGAGCATAAGGCACTCCTAAAATACCTTCTGTCATATGATTAATTGGGTTATAAAAATGACTTTTGTAAGGAAATTTTTCTTTTGCAGTCAATGAGACTGGGGTAAGTTCACAATAATGAAAATAATAGCAATAGCTTTCATCATTATAGTGGGTTGTTTTATTTAGTAAGACTATTTTGGAATTTTTGCAGTATTTACTACAGCTTGTTAAGCAAAGTAATCAAGAATGAAAGTACTACTAATAATGTTGTAGCAGGTTAAATAATTTTTAAAAATATTTTAAAGTTAAAAAGTTACAAACTAGGGGTCATTAAGATTTTAAGACACAATTTTACTTTTTACATGTGATGACTGAATCAATGAATATACATAAACAACTGGAATTTGATATAAATATAATTACCATAAACACAGAAAGAGGCAGATATACCTTTTCAGTAGCAATTGCTTTATTTTTTTTACCTTTTAAAATAGCAATAATAATGCTATTACATCTTTAAGTAAAATGTTTCTAAGACCTTCATAGAGACTCTTGACACTGAAGGAAGTTGATGAAAGCTATTAAAAATCTTTAAATAATATAGAAATAATAAACAACCAAAAGATTAAAGGCATAGCCAAGATGGTATAATAACAATAACCCCCTCAAAAAAAATTTGTTTAAGAGTGAATATCTCTTCTCATTATTTCTCTGTGACCTTACAAGCTTGAACTTACATAAAGGCAGGTTATGTGTATGTGTGTGTGTCTAGGTAAATATGTGCCTTCTGTTCATTTCTTTCAAAGTTACCATTTTTCACATGTCATCCAGGTTTTTAGAAGGCTTCAATTTTTAACTAGTCAGCCTTTCTGAAAACGTTGTGAAAGCAAAAACACACACACATGTATCTGTAAAGAAGAAAAGCTGGAACATCACAATGTAAGTGAAATAAATGACAGGGCCTGGTGTCCACTCCATTGCTGTCATCCAGAAAGGGATCTATTTATTTATCTTTGTCCTCTGCTTTTGGAAACTAGCAAGCAAAGACAATTGCATATGACTTGGGGCAATATAATTTCTTTTAGTAACTGACTGACTTTGTGGCACTACCTCGACAGTGTCCAAATTCACAGAAGATTGTTAATTCAGATATCTACTGAGAAGACCTTTAGAAATGAATATGAGGGGCTGGTATGGTGGCTCACAACTATAATACTAGCACGCTGGGAGGCTGAGGTGAAAGTATTATTTGGGGTCAGAAGTTCAAGACCAGCCTGAGCAAGAGGAAGACCTCATCTCTACTAAAAACAGAAAAATAAAAAAATAGCTGGGCACCGTGGTAGGTGCCTATAGTCCCAACTACTCAGGAGGCTGAGATAGGAGGATCCCTCAAAACAATAAATCTGAGGTTGCCATAAAGGTAGGCTGGCATCACTGAGGTAGGGCTGATGCCACAGAACTCTAGCTGGGCAAGAGAGTGAGATTTTGTCTAAAAAAAAGGAAAAGGAAGGAAGGAAGGAGGGAGGGAGAATATGCGGGAAAAAGCAGGAAGGAGGAAGAAATGAATGATGTTCTTCCCCCAGAATGAATTCATACTTGAATTAAAGAAGTTTGTTAATTATTACATAATACATCCTGGTTAAAGAATCTACTGACCTGCAACATGAAGCCAACTATAAATAGGATATCCTCAGATGGAACAATGATTAATTTAATAAATCACACAATGTATAACACAGCCAAATGGATGGAACAATCTTATAGAAATCTCACTTAGAATACGGAGAATAATCTCCAAACAGTTAGCTACGGTACAACGACAGTAATATACTGATGGATATTTTATTGGCAATAAATAGATGTACTATTAAGCTGTTTGCTGTAACTGGCTCAGAGTTACATGTATAACTAAATCCATGTGAAGGTTACCTAATGAAAAATAGTCTTTTGATACCTCATCTTGCCTGATCTTTTAACAAATAAACTGTAGTAGTGTAATTCTACCATTTCTAAAAATGTTCTCGCTAAAGCCACCCATATGTATCGTTTATGTTTAGAAGTTACATCGATAGTAAGTTGCTGGGCAACTCCAGATCTGAGAGTACAAATATGGATTATTACCTGATTCCTGATGTTATGATTCTCTGAGAAAAGCAGCCTACACTGTTTTCTTTTTTTCTATGTTCAAAGAGAATAAATGAGAAGCAGACAAAACACTGAGAAAACACAACTCCCTTAAGTCTCGCTGTAACCAGGTTCTGGGCTTTCGACACAGAATTTTGAAACAGATGCCCTTTCCCCTGCCCAACTCACTGCATATGCGCACTGTTTAGGTGACGCTGCCTTTGGGGTCCCACTGTAAGGTGACCTGTCATTTATACACCTTACATAATAGTGCAAAATCATAGAGCTGTTACCAGAACGGCTGACATCTGAGAAGCACTTGAACATTCCTGACACACATAGCTAAACTACAGGGATACGTCTTTGGGCAATTTTATTATTTGCATGAACACTGAAGAGTATACTAACACAAACCTACCCAGGATAGCCTACTACACACCTAGGCTGTATGGAAAGCCTATTGCTCTCAGGGTGCAAAATTGCACAGCCTCTTACCATGATGAATACTGTGGGCCACGTTAGTGCAATGGTGAGTGTGTATCTAAATATATCTAAACATAGAAAGGTACAGTAAAAATACAGTACAAAAGTTTTTGTTTTTTTGAAGTACACGGTAGTGGGCGCTTACCTTGAGTGGAGGTACCAGGACTAGCAGTTGCTCTGGGTAGTGTGTGCAGAGTGAACGTAAAGGCCCAGGGTATTACTATACACCACTACAGATCTAGTAGCACTGTACAATTAGGGTGCACTAAATTTATTTTTTAAAAAAGGTTTTCTTTCTTAAATAATAAATTAACCTTAGCTTATAGTAACTTTAACCTTTTTTTAACTTTTTGACCTTTTTGCAATAATACATTAGCTTAAAACACAAGCACATTGCACAGCTATACAAAAATATTTTCTTTCTTTATATCCTTAATCTATAAGCATGTTTCTATTTAAAAACAACTTTTTATTCTTTAGCTTTTTGCTAAAAACTAAGACAAACAAACAGGTAGCCCAGGGAAACACAGTGTCGGGATCAGCAACATCACCGTCTTCCACACCCACATCTTGATGCACGGGGAGGTCCTCAGGGGCAAATGCATGCAGGCCTGACCTTATGCTGCTACAGGGACACGAGATAAGGAGAACTTCACAGGGCCGTGAATCCTATGGGGCCACCACCATCACATATGGAGCATCACTGACTGGGACAAAGACACTTTCTCTCTCTCTCTTTACTGTTGATATTTCATTTCTATTAAGACTTTTTGAAGTTATATGTGTGTGTATATAAATACACATATATATTTACATATTTATATATATGTGTATTTATATACATATATACACATATATTTATATGTATAATTTATATATTTTTATTTATAAATATATTTATATATTTATATCTAATTTTTATATATATATAAATACTTGTCCAGGCACATATATATTTATATAGATAAATATATTAATATATTTATATATTTTTATATATTGTGTATATATATTATATATATACAAAAATACTTGTCCAGGCACCCACACTATCAGGAAACATGAGATAGTCAGCAAATTTTAACTGCGAGAGATACTTCCTTATGTTTGACATGGATTTTCTATCTGGCCTTTTGTCCAGGAAAAGATACTGGGGATATTACCTTTTGGGAAATCAGCCTTGAGACAGGTGCTTTAATCCATTTTATTTAAATACTATCATCAAATTACTCATTTTTCTTTCCTTCCTTGATCAGTTTCACTCAGGACTGAATAGTTCTAGTTAGTCTTATTTATCTCTTTTATTATCATTGTGGCTCCATGATTAATATTTCTCTGAAATTTTCACAATATTAACTAAATAGAGTCCTGCATTATAATTTTAGACTAACCAGATCTATGCCAGATCAAAATTATATCCTATGCATAAGTAATGTTCCTGTTAACAATTTATAAAGTTCCACACAGACACGCAGTCATGAGCATTGGCATTGGCACTAAATGTCTCACACTAATCTAGTATTTCAAAGCCAAGATTTCAGTTTCATCAAAAGTCGAGTATTTTGTTAAGGTTCTGTATATTTTAATACCCATTTATTTGGCCCCCCCATTCTTTTAGATGATAATTTTATAATTTCCTGTATTTTAAAATGGTATCACATTTATAGTAGATATATTCAAAGTCCATATTCACTTACCACTCAATAGCACAACTGAATAGTTCAGATTTTGTGAATTCACAGTTGAAACCTTCAAAGACTAGCTGAAATTTTCTAGCAAAATATTTTCATCTAAAGAACTTGGACAAACTTGCATTGTAACAAAACACTAGTAAAGATAAGTGAAGCTCATGCAAGAGTTATCATCAAAGTCATTTCTAAGTTATCCTCTGTTCATTTGCTCATGTTTAGAAAAGACTTTCCATGTACACAAGTAGTTGTTAATACGCCAGTAACCACATTGTGATAAAAAATAGCACATCTGTGTGAAGCTCAGAAACATCTCTTTTATTTAAATCTCTATGGATTAAGGAAGGAGTGCATGCACTACATTTAAATGTAGTATGATAAAAAGTTATCCATAGAAAAAATATGTAAATATATTCAAGGTTTTCTATAGTCTACTTTTACTAACATCTGATCAAGAATGATCATTGAGCATTATCTTCAGCCAGAAAGATCTTTAAAAAATTATTTGTCAAGCTATTGCCAAGAAGTTCACTCCCATAGCTCTTTATTTTTAATAAGCTGTTTTTGGCAAAGGAATAAAAGAAAATCAAAAAAGTCAAGTGGACATTACCATAACAAGATAACAATGGCACATGAGAAATGACCTAAACAATTAACCCCCCACCCTGATGTTTTCAAAGAAAACACACCACATACATTTGTTCTTTCATATATCTCTTTACGTCGCGGGCATAAGTCAGTTTGTGTGTGTGAGTACACTGGGTGGGGGGGTGTCTTCTGCACATTCCAGTGGGAGGCTGAAAGAAGCATGAGACAAAACGTGGCAGGCATTTCTGAATGTTCAAATATAGCACAAGAAAACCACAAGGCAAAGTCACACCTTCCAGGCACCTGTTTTAACTGCACCTTGAAGACACACATAGAGCTAAATAATGATTCAAGTAGTAGGGCTAAGGGCAATAAGTCTCTTTATAGCATCCCTCCAATAAAACTTTTAAAAAATCTCAAATTTTTCTGGTGCTCTGCTGAATGATTAAATGTACAGACACACACACACACACACACACATGCACACATACACCTGGTCTGCCCTTTGTGGGTTTCCCATCCACAGACTCAACTAATACTGTATTGAAAGCATTAGAGGAAAAAATTGCATCTGTACTAAACATGTATAGCCTTTTTCTCCCCTGCCATTATTCCTTGAACTATACAGTAAAACAATTATTTACATAGCATTTACATTGTATTAGGTATTATAAGTAATCTAGACATGATTTAAAGCATACGGCAAGTGATATGCAAATACTTTTCCATTTTATATCATGCCCTTGAGCACTCGTGGGTTTGGCATCCATGGGAGGATATGGATCCAATCTCCACAGATACTGCAAGTGAGTGTATGAATAGCTCTATGTGGCGGGGGGTGGGGGGGGTGGGGGTGTATCTGTATCACTAGAGCAATTGTTGACACTTGCTTCCAAATAATGATCTAATTCAATGTACTTTATTTCTTTTTATTGTCCTATATTTTGCACAAATAGTATTTGCTAAGTAAGGAAAAGATCTATCCTCCATTTCATAAAACAAATCATATGTTGGGTAGTCATAATTAAATCAATCAGGATTTCCTAAAGCACAGACTACGAGAAGGAGATGGGAGGTTACTTTTTAATTTACATTGTTTAAGTAAAAACAACTGGTTTTCCCATAATTTAGAAGATAATCTCCGTAATATCCCTAGTGGAAAAAAGTGAGCGTTAAATGCAGTCCTACATAAAATGAAAAGCTTAGATTGTAACTCATGTTTTCCTGTTTAAACAGTTTTATTTACATTTCACAAGAAAAGCAATTCAAATTATCCTAAACACTGTGAAATTACTAAATCAAAGTTCTAAAAGAGAAGTTGAGTCAGTTCAGAAGGTTAGATAAGCAGTTAGAGAAACCTAGTTCAAAAGCAGCCATTGTGCGGTAGCAAGTGATCACTTCTAACGAGGCTATTTTTCATTCTGCATTAAGAGGCACACAAAAGGCAAAGCAAACACAACCCTTTTCATTCTTCTAAGAGTTTTCAGACTATCTTGTGTGGTATATTCTACATTGTTTCTTGGAAAACCATAAAAAATATACAACACTATCCTAGGTTGTGTGTATGTGATGCGAGAAAAACAACTGTCCATTTTTTCTCTCTAAACATAAAGTTTCTTCACTCTCTAAGTAATTGTAGCATATTTTCAGACAACACCAAATCAGCCATTTAGACTTAAAATCGGGCTTTCTGCTAAGTAATCAGTGACGGATCCAGGTGCCTCATAAGATTTATTCAAGATGGAATCATGTTATGACCAAAAAAGAAAATTAGACTCCCAACAAAAATCCAGTGGTGGTGTCTAGGAATAGCCTAAAATTAATTCAACAAAAATAAATTCACTCATAAATACATTATATCCTACAATAGATAACAAAGTCTTGACAATGTCAAATCTAAGAATTTTTGTATGTTATTTCAACTACCCAGATATAAATTTGTTTTGCATATTACCATTTTACATAACGCCATTTTTTTCCACTTAAAACTAAAACCAAAGTTTCCAACCTGATTTTAACACCAGTGTATCCTCCATGGATGTTCTGCCACAGAGGGGTCCATGGGTCAGAAGCAACAGCATCATTGGGAGTCTTAAAAAATAAAGTGCTCAGACCCCTCCCAGACTCACTAACTCAGAATCTGCATTTCAGTATAATATATATATATTGAATTATGTATAATTTTACATGCACATAATATGTATTTATATATGTAGCATATATTTGTACTTCACACATATGCATCCATGTATAAATTTTTATTACGTATGCATATATAAACATACATATATATGCATATATAAACATACACATCTAGACTATACCTATACACATTTTCAAATACACGTATTAAAGCTTAAGAAATATTTTTGAGACTCATATGTAAAATTCTATGTATATTTTCCTGTAACAAAACAACCTTAGGATAAGATGAAGTATGAATTACACATAAAATTATATATTTTGTATTGTTCTACCATAAGGTCAGACTGTTTATAAATTTTCTATCATAAATAATTCTTCAATGAATAAATTAATGTACATTTTTTTAACTTACATCTCTGAATATTTCCTTGGGATTCTTTGAAAAGAAAATACTTGAAGAAAGAACTTGACATTGTAATATATGAGATGCACACTTTCCAAGTGTTTTCTAGCAGTTTTTTTCTGTGCCAATACCCACATTATTATTTCAGATCTTTAATTAATGGGAGAATAATAATATGTCATGTTTATTTTATTGCTAGGGAAGTTAAACTTTTTATTTGTATTCTTCTTTTGTAAATTTTATATTCCATTTTCTTTCCTAATACATTGGGGAGTTAGTATTTTACTTATCAATATTGTAAAAACTTTTTATAAAGAAGTTTTTGTAATTGCACTTTACATTATGATATGGTGCTTTTCACTTCTATGTAATTAATAAAAATGACTTTCAATTGATTATAAGCTTAGAAAGTTTTTACCCATGCAGATACTCAATAATAATAACCAAGTATGTTTTTTCATTATACAGTTATTTTCAATAAGGACAGATAGATATGGAATTTAAATTGCCACATACAATATAATGAAGACCTAACATGATTCTTTTTCCCAAATGACTTGCCATTTAATCATTAACTAGTCTGACTACCCATCCCTCATAACTAGTTTATGATGAAAAACTCATAGCCATTAAAAACCATTGTGATTATGTCTAAAAATATTGGCAGACATTTTTTTCTTTCTTTCTTAGAAGTTTATATTAATTCAAAGCTGTTTGTGGAACTGAAAAAAAAAGAAACAAGAATATAGAATGCTGCCCTTATTTGTGAAAAATATAAACTGAATCTTTTGGTGCAGTCTACAAATTACCAAATATTTTAAGAAATGACTTTACGGCTTCCACTTTTGTAGGTATTATGGTGATAACAGAGATAATTTTAATATATAGTGCTTAACCTCAAAAAGTCAAAATCTTACTCAATAAACAAAGTATACCAAACATTTAGGTGTTAAGCCTGCTGGCTTTCAGGGATTGGAGGAAAACTAAAAAAAAAAAAAAAAAAAAGAGGGGAGCAATTAAATTCAACAAAGGGGGTGGAAAAGAGGAGAAGGGGCTCAGTAAGCTCCCACAGTAAGCTCCGAACAATGTTAGGGATATATGGCATACCTCCTGGGTGAAGCACTCAAATACACCTGGGATTTTTCTAACAAATGTAAACAATGTAACCTAATTGCATGCGCTCTTAGATTAATCTGAATTTTTCTTTTTAAGTGTTAGGAAGAAAAAAAGTGAAGAAAGCTTCGTGAAAGGTTAGAGCTTTCCTAGCCGTTAGAAAGCACATTTCAGGTTTCAGTAACCGCAGGTACAAAGGCCCTCTGTAGTTATTTGTGTTATTTAAGATAATTGCTTCTATGTTTACTAAGATCACTTAAGCACATGTCATGGCTTTACAGTTTAAGAACCCTAGTTTTACATTTCCAGCGTCCTGCAGAGCTCTGAGCACAGTGCTTGGCTGACTGCCATTGGTTATTGGGTATTTGTTCAATAAAATTGCTTTTGATTTTTCATGCAAGCTCTCTTAAACACTGCTCACTTCTGACAGACTACTACACAGTACCCCTAGAATAAAGGTGTCCTAAAATTTATGAGAGGTCCCACTTGCCAGCCCCAGTGGCTACGAACTCTTAATAAGCACAGAAGCTGCTTTTCCTTCCTCCAAGCAAAATATCATAAAAAGTAAGTGACAGTAAGTGACAGCAATTGTGACCCTATCTGTGGAAGTTTATGAGACCAATTTGAGGACAGATTGAGTTACAGTGTTATTGTAACACCTCATCAAAATTCTTGTCCAGACTTTTAGCAGTGACTTAAGACAAGCAGACTGGCCTGTTACTGTTAGGATCACGTCCAGCACCTTACCCAGAACACAAAATTACCCTTTTCGTTTAACCCCAGTTATTTTTCTCTCTCCTTGTTGTGATGGAAGGAGTGTATGAGAAAAGGGGAGTCTCAGTGGGTCAGGGCAGGGAGGGAAAGGGCTGTGACATCTTCTCTGCCATGCTGCTTCCCAACATCCAAGACTCCTGAAATGACTGTGACATGACTTTAGCAGAGAAACTTATGAAAAGGTCATGTCCAAAGACTTCATTTGATTTTCTTCTAATAGCTTGAGGACATTGAATAGCTACATTTTAATTTTGTGACTATTTCAGATAGCAATACATATGCAAAAATTAACCATATTTAAGCACAAAATGGCAATAAAGTATGCTGGCATAATGACATAATTACAGCCTTCATTTTCACCATTCATTTCACCTCCCATCGCTTTTCTAAAGGTAATGCAAATCCAGGTGGATTTTCCTAAGAAAAGATCTGGCAGTTAACTTTTAGGAGTGAATTTCAGTAGGAGAAAATGTTGTAAATGCAAAGGAAATATAGAATTATCCTTAAATTCTGTGTTTGGGGAGTGAATAGACTCATTGTAATGACTACACTACATAATATATTATTTTTAAAAGAGGAGAGGAAAAGAATGTTGCATAGCTGCAATCTTCATGTTTATGGCAGAAAAATTCAACAATGTTTGCAAACTAACTGGAGAATTATGCTTTCATGCAAATGAACAACTTAAGTAACCTAATTCAGCTGTGATGGATGTAAGGGCTGAATTTAAAAAAAAAAAACTACAGGCAATGGCTGTAAAATGCTTTTTCTGCAAGATTTATTCACCATATTGAATAAATACATTATACCTGTTAGGCTTAATTCTAAATTAAAATAAATACTTGATGACGTGCAGAGTTTCATAAAAATATTATATAGAGAGCACTATACTTACTTATATAATATAATATATAGAGTATAGAGCTTTTACCAAAGGACTCACGGGAGGAATCAGTGGGCGGTGATGCTAAATGCCCTCCTCACTCATGAACAAACCACGTTTTCCATTCTAAATAAACCATGAAAATCATATTTGTCTATCTGTATCAGTCGGCATCCAATTCAAGGATTAAAACAAGCCTATACACGATCACCACTGTCTACATAAACTAAGTAACTCTCCTCTTGATAGAAACAAAATGAAACCAAGTTTACTTTCAGAAGTTAATTTATACTAATGAAATCATTTTGAGGATTGGAATTCCAATTATTCTCATTTTTACCTTTCTGGTAGTTATTAATAGTAAAGATTAATAAAAATCTCTCAATCATGAGAGAAAAAGTAGTTATGTACGTTCTTTTGGGGTTTGTTTTGTTTTTGTTATTTTTTTTTTACTTCCACAAGTCTATAATATTAGTATAAAGTTCAAGCAAAAAGAATGGGGGAAAGCAAGCCTCCTACTTTTGAGGTAAAAGCAATTAATAACAGATAAGATTGCCGATACAATTTATATTTAAAAAATTCTCTTCTAAAATTATTCCACATCAGGGCAATGCCTGTGACTCAAAAGGGTAGGGTGCCAGTCCCATATGCTGAAGGTAGAGGGTTCAAACCCGGCCCCAGCCAAAAACTGCAATCAATCAATCAATCAATCAATCAATCATTCCGCATCTAAATTTTAACAGTCTTTACCTATAAACAGACCTACTGTCATATCCACATTTTAAAACATCTCTGGGCTACTTATATTTCTTTATTATAAAAATTGCATTTTTCCTAATACCCGTATTTGTCAAAATATTAAGATAAACTACCATTTCTTTGCATTTCTTACTCTCCCAAAGTCTTCCCACCCTGATTCTCAAGTCTATTTCCTTGTCTCTTATCTTTTCTGACTTGATACCTTCTATCTGAAAGTTTTCATCAATTCTCATCTAGGTAATCATTTATTCTCAAACTTCTTTATTTGGCTCCAACATCTCTTAAAATTCAAGGACCATTAGATATTTATATTCTGAACTTCTGTGATGCCTCAAAGGCACATCAAATACTAACTGATCACACGTACCCTAGAGAAACCCTCCTCCCTTCTTCCTTCCGATTTAGGATTCGCACAATCAGCTCTACCCATATCTTTTAAGATAGAGAGACTGAGAATCAAAATATCTTCTATATTAAAACTGCTAAATAGATTGTAAACTCATCTTTCTTTTCTGGTATGGGCAATTAGAAAGCTATCTGTTTATTCTCTCTACAAGGAGAGTTCTCTTTTATAAAATCAAATATCCTACTTCTTTCCTTAAAAGCTCCTTAACAAGTTTCACTCCCTTCCGTTACAGGACAAGTTCCTAAGCATTAAATGAAGAGACCTAGGCCCCCAACTACATTTCATCCTCTGCCTTGTTACTGCACACACTACATCCTCTACTCGGAATAAGTCCCCATCCTTCCTGTTCTTTTGGAATTAACTTACCACCTTTTCTTCAACTGTGTTTTCTTACTCTGTTTCCATAATACTAATAATATACTTGGATAGAGGGTAGCGGTCCCCAGCTTTTTTGGTGCCAGGGACCAGTTTCATGAAAGACAAATTTTCCCCTGTTGGAAGGGAGGGGGAGGGGACAGAGGTCAGCAGCTCACGGGAGAGGCAGGGCTGTAAATACAGCTGAAGCTGCTTAGCTTGTTTATTAGCTGCTCCCCTCCTGCTCCGCAGCTGGCTTCCCAGGAGACCACAGAATTCACAGGTCTGTGACCCAGGTCCTGGGAACCGCAGCTATAAAGGGTGTTAGATTATCTTGAAATTGTGTATTCCTGATTATCTTCCTACTGCTCCCTAAGAGCAATATGTCGTCCTCTTCTGTATATTTCTCGCATCCTGGATACTGCGCAGCTGTCACGGGTTCAGAATAAATGTTCAATGAACATTTAAGCAATTGATTGAATAAATGAAGCTGACCAATCATTATGGAATAGAGTGAGGCCCTCTAAACACTTACCATATTCTTTTATTTTTCTTCTAGTATTATAAAACAAGCAAACAAAATAATTTTGAATTAATCAACGTTAGAAACACTACAGAATGGATATAGTATCTGTATTTATCTACAAAGGCATGTAGTTATTTCTATATCTTTGGCTTGTTCCTGTATGGAACAAGGTAATAGCTATCTTTTCCAGAGACAAAACTAATTGAAAATAAGCCCTTAGATGTTTGCTGGGTTAAAGCTAATATCTAGCATAATTTTAACATGCTAGAATACATAAAAAGCAGAAAGGTAGGACATACACAATGATGTTTAAGAATTTTGGCCTCATGTTGGGGAGTCATAATATTGATGAAACTATAAAGTTTTTAATGCCTTCCATATCATTTTTTCTTCTGCCTAGGATGAGCTCAGAGTTTCTATGAAAGATATCCTACATTTATAAAACCTTAATGAAAAATGAGAGTGTAAGACATATGTAGATTCATGATTAATATATTTGCAGAGCACTGCCAGATTCCCAAAACAAAACACCATGAAAAATTTAAGACTAAATAAAATAAAACAAAACACAACCCCCAAACACCTTCTCCAGAACTTAGAAGACACAGATGTATTAACTAGGGCTTTGGTGCCTTACATCTCAACTGAAGTGTTATTTTGACAAATCTGCCTCTTGCAGTTGGAAAATATTTGAATCTTTAACATCCTGAATGTACTTTATTCTGAAAGTAAGAGAATTAAATATTTTATGCCTTTGCATGTGCTTGGATTTCTCAAGAGCACACTTGTTTTGGTTAACGTGAACAACTCAGCAACAAGGATGATTACCAGCACACACTGGCTGCATACAGACTATATTCACAGCACTGTATAATTAACTAAGTATATACAGGTACCAAGCTTAACGCTTGTTCTTCTGATCTCTTGAGGCTCACCAGCTACAAGTAATATCCATATTAAAGTGTTCTAAAACATTAAAACACATTGCAAGCAAATCCAATCAATTGTTGGATTGGTCTTTCGAGAGGATATAACACTGCTATCTAGATGTCTTAATTTATTAAATGGGTGTTAAATATCTAGTTAAGGGAAATTAGTAAGCACAAGATTAGTCTGATTGTACTAACTATAGTTTTATAAAAAATACAGAGAATTTAGTAAAGAAAGGGAGAAGTGAATGATTTTCTAATTCAGCTGGACTCAGCCATCACTCAGAATTAAGACTTGGTTGTTGTACTATTTGAAACAGAGAAAGCATATGATGTCAGGAAAGGATTTCTTTCTAGGGCAGTGCCTGTGGCTCAGTGGGTAGGGCGCCGGCCCCATATACCAAGGGTGATGGGTTCAAACCCAGCCTAGGCCAAGACTGCAACAACAACAACAAAAAAAATAGCCAGGCATTATGGCGAATGCCTGGGGAGACTGAGGCAAGATAATCGCCTAAGGCCAGGAGTTGGAAGCTGCTGTGAGTGGTGTGATGCCATGGCACTATACTGAATGTGATAAAGTGAGACTCTTTATCTAAAAAAAAAAAAAAAAAAAGGATTTCTTTCTGAAGTATTTCATTTGAAGTGGTCAGAATAAGACAAGGTAAGTCCTTTCAAATAATTAGATTTCAAAAGAAAGAGTGGTTGCTACATAGGAGAGTCTTGAAATCAGTCTCAAACACATGCAGGTTAAATGCCTCACAATGTGTCCATTCATCTCAGAACCCTCTGACGAGGTAAGAAGAGGTTTTGAGAAGCCAAAACTCAGAAAGTAAAAAGAAAAGTTAAAAAGATCATGAAGATTTCCTTCCCGAGATTAGTCATGGGTAACCTGGAAGAGACAAAGCCAGGCATCGTTAAAATGGACTGGACCTCAAACCAGAAGAAATGTCACAATCAGAGAGGTATTTTTTTCCCACTTTCTACCTTGAGAAATGCTATCACTGTGGGCATATACATCCTGTTAGGCACTGTGAATGTTACACTACAGTGCCCAAGAATGACTAATCCACAGTTATCAGGGCCAATCCTGTGAACCACAAATACTTTGTGGCACAAATTTGTTGATGGAAAGATTCTTCTTTTTTTTATGAGTTCAAAAACCAAGATGTCTGTGGATTTCTCTAACAAGAATAATCCGAACCAGAAATGGACCAACCTAAACAACTGGTCAATATATCTCTAAGCATTATTTAAGTTCTAAGTTGCAATGCTTACCTGCTTTACAAGCCAATAGGTAGATTTTATTGGAATCTAAAAAAAACTGGTGAGAAGGGGTTTAAACTACAGATCAGGAAAGTCGGCTCAAACTACCCTGGGGCAAAGTCTCAAAGGTTTAGGTAGGAGCATTAAGTCTGATACTCCAGCATAATATTAGCAACCTACCTACATTTTGGTAAATGTGATGTTCTTGTATAATTATTATCCAATAAATGAAAAGAAGAGGCAAAAAGTATGATTAAGAAAATAAATACTTGACTCGGTGCCTGTGGCTCAATTGGCTAAGGCGCCAGCCACGTACACCTAAGGTGGCGGGTTCGAATCCCTAGCCCAGGCCCGCCAAACAACAATGATGGCTACAACCAAAAAATGGCCAGGCGTTGTGGTAGGCACCTGTGGTCCCAGCTTTGGGAGGCTGAGGCAGGAGACTCGCTTGAGCCCAGGAGTTGGAGGTTGCTATGAGCTGTGATGCCATAGCACTCTACCCAGGGAGACAGCTTGAGGCTCCGTCTCAAAAAAAAAAAAGAAAAAAGAAAGAAAATAAATACATACACTGAAAATGGGTATTCTGTCCAATACTAAGTTACATATAAAACAATTATAACATGTGTAATTGTGTGTGTGTTTATGTGTGTGTAGCACGTTGTGGTTGTGTCAGAAATAGGGATCAGAAATCAAAAGTTATGGATTTTATTTTGAGTTCAAAGCAAATACTACTAAAATCTAAAAATATGATTGCAACAGAAAAACTACCTCTAATGTTTTCCTTATTTTCTTGTTTTGCTCATAGTAGCCATAAGCAACACTCAAAAATGCAACTCTCTGGTCAGTAATCACCCCAAGGCAGTAAATACCCTCTCATTCCTTCATTCAGACTTTTATCAATATATACAAAATACTTGGTATTTAATAAACACTGTCCTGGGCACTGGGAATACAACATGGAGAAAAACTGAAACATCTTCATGGCGTTTACGTTCTAGTGCAGAGTATATTTATATTATTAAAATTATCTTAGAACCATTTATTGACCAGAGACCGCCTTCTTGGCACTGCACTCAAATTTGCCTTTTTGTGTGTATCATTTTTCACATTCAGAGCTCCATGTGATCGCTAACCTTCAAAATGCACAATGAAGAAGTTTACGGAAGAGAAAACTGAAATTCAGCTGATGTACTTTAAATAGTGTGACTCACGTGCAAAGCTAGAGTCCAACCCAGGTTCTTTCTCACTTTAAAAACTGTGTTCTACTAGCTAACTAAAGAAAAAAAGAAATTGCCCTAATTTACCAGAGAAAAATAGAAGTCCAGAGAGATTAAGTGATTTCCTCTTTAGTAATAAAATGGTCAAGCTGAAGAGGCTGCAAAGAGAATTTTGTTACTTTCAATGAGGAAAATCTGTCAATGCAGAAGTCTGAATTACTAATCCATCTGCAAGTTAAAATGTAACATCTCAGGAATTTTCACTTACTACATATCTACAATGTAGTCACGCTGCGAAAGGAATTTTCACTGTCATTGAATTTATTAATGAGTAGTCCTGCGTAGATCTTCAGAGCAGGGTCCTCATTATTCATATTTCAAGTACTGTGCAAGAACATGTGAATCCATTTAGGTAGACTGAGAACAATCTAAACATCGAGTTTTATTTAATTTTGTTTTGTTGTTGTTTTATAAAAGTCAAGTCACTTCCCACTTACTATTCCTGGGGGAATTTATGCTCATATTAAATCAGTATATAAAGTCTTTCTAAACAGCAGTTCTGCCAAAACACTATGTCCAGTACATGTATCGTTTTTCTTTCACTACATTTATACTGTTCAAATACCGCTGCTGACCTAAATGCTATAAAGAAACACTGTGCTACTGCTATATCCTTCAGTATATAATGAAGGATTACAGAATGTAATCCTCTGAAATAGAAGGTTATAATATCTAATACATATGCATTTTTCTTCAAATGGGTTTATGAATACACTCTCTAAGATTCTGCTCAAAAGACATTATACCTCCTTACTTTCTTTCCTGGGGCTGGACGTTTTCCACATTTCTTTTTATTTTTTTTTCTTTAAGCTTAATGCTTGCAGATACCAGGAAGGCTCAAACTCAAGAAAGGGACTCCTTAATTGTTTTTATGTTCTGAACTCTCAGTTCATACATAAAACAGTTGTGATGTAAATATTCTAAGTAGAACCAGTTAGTCTGAAAATAGTTATTTTTATAGTTTCATGACATATATAAAAATGCTTCATTCCTTCCAAGTACATATTTAGCTCTCTAAGAGTCTTAAAATATGTGAAACTAATGTAACGGATAATGGCATCAGTTCCCTCTTACTGCTATGCTCACACCTGAGTGAGTGACCATCATCCAGGGCTAATATTTTCATTACTTTAACACAGACAACTTCAAACTCATCCCGATTTTATGCTTTATCAATTGAAAACAGATATCCTCAGATGCACCCATAAAACGACTGTAGATCACTGAAACCCTTCCAGTTAGGCCTTTTATTTCCAATGTGCTACAGCTAGATCAATAATAAATTTTAAAACTGTGTCTGGGGCGGTGCCTGTTGCTCAGTGGGTTGGGTGCCTGCCACATACACAGAGGCTGGCAGGTTCAAACCTGGCCCAGGCCTGCTAAAACAACAATGACAACTGCAACAGTACCCATAGTCCCAGCTACTTGGAAGGGTCAGGCAAGAGAATCACTTGAACTCAAGAGTTTGAGGTTGCTGTGAGCTATGACACTACAGCACTATACTCAGGGTGACAGCTTGAGACTCTGTCTCAAAAAATAAAATAATAATAAATAAATAAATGTTTCTGGTTGGCGGTTTGGTGAACAGAAGCATGAACCTATACCAACAGCCAGTTTTGTGTTTGAGGGTAAGATTTATGTTGGCCACCTTGGTATGTGCAATGCAATACAATTCTTGATTTATAGTTGATGATTAATGTTTATTGAATACGTAAATTTTCATTAATGCTCTCTCATCGAAACAAAACCTCGTCAGCTCCCAAATTGAATTTTAACAATCCAAACTAAAATATGTAGATCTTCTGTATTGAATCCTCTCATAAACACATTGCCAATATCAATAACCAATATTGGCTATAAAATTGTGGGTTCGCCAAAGTCCCCCTCTTTGTATCAGTATCACTCAAAATGCAAAATTTATATTTAGCATACATGAACTATTTATATATCATTATATTTGTTCTATTTTAAAGAGTGAAATTTCCCTGATTGAAAAAATAAATAAGCAACATGAGTTTTTTAATTAAAAAAACATTATAGGTAAGTGACATAGTTTTCAGCTATTTAGGATGATTGAATAGACCTTGAAACATTCACCATCTTTATGGTTTTTATTGGCATATTTTATTGGTTACTACAGGCTCATAACCATCAGAATGAATATAAAAAGAAGGCTTTTAAGAGTGTCTATAAAATATATATCAATAATAAAAAAGAAAGCCATTCCCATTTTGGTTGATCTGTGAGACTACTCAGAGCGACTGTAGATCACTGAAACCCATGTCCTTAGTTTCTTTACAGAAATCTCAGCTATTCAAATATTTCAGTCTGCCTCAACGATATGATCAGTAACTTAAAAATAATATCTGTACCTTTACATAGAAGAAAATGAATCTGAAGAAAACAACTCAAGGAAAATGGCAAGAGAGGAATACATTGATAATACGCATAGAAAAGTATAGAATCCAAGATTAATAAACTTAAAATTTACAAAAAGAAAAGGCATAGAAGAAAGAAAAAGATAAACTTTCAAAATGACTTAGAAATGTTAGGTCTTAACTCATTCAACAAACATTACTGAATGCTATCTCTGTGCTGGGACCTGTTAGATAATGGATTCTATTAGGTAAGAAAGACATACAAAACTCACAGTACAACAAATAGATGCATTATCTGGGCAAGGAGATGTCTAATGGGAAGGAGTAAACAAAATTGCCATCGAATATGAACCTTAACTATGCCAACACAAAGAATGCTCTCCTGACCGTCCTGTAGGAAGCATTTCGAATGTTTTTTGTATGAATCACTGCCTCTTTTCAGCAAACTTCTCCTGTACAATAATCACCTATCACTTGTATTATATGTGTTTTACATTTGTCTCACATTACTTATGTGTGTGTAGTATATATAAATAACCTATGAACTTGAGAGCAGACATTCTATTGTCTTTATCTCCCTGAATCCTAACAAGTTCAGCAACACAATCAATAATTGTTTATTCCAAAAAGTCATAGAAAAAGGCAATTCATTCTTTCCTGCTATTTGGAAAACCTTCACTGAAGACATCAACTCTCACCTGGATGGAATCTGGGAGTTAATGGCAGTCAGCGGGAGAAGATGAGAAGGGTGAGCAGTACAGGGAGCACGCCAGGGCCAAGGTCTGAAGGGGAAGATCTGAAAGGAAGGGAGTGGCTAGGTTTTGCCTGGTTGAGCTGCAAAAACTTTGAACATCAGGTGGAACCACAATTTGAATCAATGATATATCAGAAAAGCATAAAAGAAACATTGGGGAAAAATGTGTCAGTTTTAAAGGCCATAGTGGGGGCTGCTTAGATGTAGGCAGAGGGTAGCAATTCCATGTAGGTTTGCTTTAGCAAGGCCACTGATGGGATGGAATTGGAAAGGCCCAAGTAGGAGTACTCAAGTTAAAGAAAACCTTGAATTCACTAATGTGAATATACTTCTTCGTTTTGCCCATTCAGTATGTAACTTTACGTATTATGAATGAGAATCACTGCACCAAAGTTTAGAAAGTTTTAATGATCATAGGTCATATAAATGTATCAATTATTAAGCTGAATCAGTTGAAAAGCTACTATAAAATATTTGGTCAAGATAATATCTAATATAAACCTCGACTAAATGATAGCATAAAATGAATTACAAACAAATTTGTGCAAGGACATTCATGACAGAGTTGTAATTTTTTTAAAAACCAAGAAATTTTTTTAAAAAAGAAACTACAAACTGTTAATATAATAAATAGATGTGTAGATAATGTGTTGGTGGGCTTCACCTATTTCTAAAGAATAGCTAAGAGAAAGAAAATGACAGTTCATGAAGATACTAAAACCAGTGAGTTAAAGTTTCCAAATTGAGCTTTTAACTTACATTAGTGGGAATTTTCTCACAATAAGAAAGTTTTAAGAATGGGTTATGGCATAAAAAAAAATAAGCTTAATAAAATTGTTCTGGCAACATGGATGCCTTCATATTTTGATTTTGAGAGGATTTCTTCATTACATTATCAAAGAATCAGGCAGTAAGTAGTTTAATGCCTTCTCCAAAGTAAATTCTTAATTTGTAAAATTTAAGACACTGAATTAGTTACTTTTGCATAATCTTCACAATTGGGAAACATCTCGTTATTATTAAGGTATTCTAATTCTTCCTGTTAAACATAAGACAAAAATAAACAGACTTAAGAGAATTAAAGGGAATGATGACTACAGTATTTCTTGAGTCTTTTTTTGTAAATTTATTACTTACTCTACCAATACTAATATTCCTATGTGCAAAATAAGTACCTGTTTATTTGCATAATATGCTTTATAGATTTGTGAATTAATACTTGTACCAAGAAAAAATAAGACTAGGCTTGGCACCCATATCTCAGTGGTTACAGCACCGGCCACATGGACCAGGGCTGGTAGGTTCGAACCTGGCCAGGACCTACTAAACAACAATGACAACAACAACAACAAAATAGCCGGATGTTTAGGATACTATAGTACTCTACTGTGGTCGATATAGTGGGACTCTGTCTCTAAACAAACAAACAACAACAACAGAAAACCAGTAAGATATTCCAACTGTGTTCCTAAACAGGATTATATCTTGACAAAAGACTTTTTTCTTCTTATGTGAGGAAGCAAGAATTAAGTAGTATGATCACTGCAAAATAATTTGTGACAGACTTTTCATCCAAATAAAATTAATTTTCTCATTTTTTAAAAAATTCTCACTTCATAGGAAATTCTACTTTTCTGTTTAAAATTATTCTGAAATGACTCTACCTCCTTTCCTCACTAAAACCTTTTAATTTTTAACATTGTATTCATCTAATTGGTTTTTTTCTAACCCATTACCTTTTACATAGCCATTTGGCCTCTAAGTTCACTGGGCAGTGCTGGTTTTATTCACTTATGTTCACACTAAAGCCGCCTTCAGTCAAGAATCCACACCTTCTTCAATCAATGTTGTGTTTCTTCATGAGAAGCAGAAGTTTGCCTTAATAAATGAGCTTTTGATATTTTCTCCAACCCCCTTTACCTTCCCCCACAAAATAATAATAATAATAATAACCTTAGTTTCTAAGTAGTCCTACATCATGTTTTTGGAAGGACTTGACATTTAGTACCTTAATGAAGTTTTACTTTACTTTTCATAGAAGTAAAACCAAATGAAGGGAATTTTAAAAATTATGACTGGGTCTTTCACCCAGCCTAGGTTCTCCACTGGACCATAAATTCTTTGTACAATTTGCTATTTACCAAGTTCCACTGAGGAATCTCTATAATCACTAGTCTTCTATTAAATACACCAATAGGTTAAAAGCAGAGTAGTGTAGAAGTGATGGAAGATTACATATGGGCTACACAATCAGCATATTATACTAATTACAGAAGTAGTATCCAACCAGCAGAGATTATCTTATTAGCAAGTGGTAACATGCCAACGTATTCCATGGTTTTATTATAAAATTGCATCCTTTACTTTTAAATGCTTTAAAAAAAAAAAAAACAGTTTCCCAGAAATTCAAAGTTAGAAACAAACAATTTTTCCACTATATTTGAACATTATCTAGGACAGCATACTATTAGTAATTTTTTACTGTTTTCTATACTTTTTTAGTCACCCCCAGCTTATAAGTTTCGTGCTCTATTTTTGTGTAATTATAATGAATTGGAAATATATATTCATCTTTCTTGCCAGTATTCAAAAGTATCACTACCAGTTTTTCAGCCTACACAAACTAATACAGATTGATTTAAGGTGGCCTCAGAGTTTCATTAGGTATCTGCTCCCCTTTCTTTTTCAGCTCGTGGCACTGTCTCCCCAACAATCACCTCACTCTGTATTTTCAGGTTTTAAGGTCTAAGAGAACCAGCAGAGAAAGCAGAAAGAGACAATGGAGCTAAAAATAGCCACCAAGATAAGTGCAGAGATACACTGGTGTGGCTCAAAGTCTTTGCCTGACCCTCTCCCACTGTTCCTCTCCAAACCAGAACTTCCTTCAACCTTCAACCTGTTCAAAGCATTTTGCAACCCATGTGGCAGACCGTGCTCACCCACAAACTAAAGAGCCTCTGGGTCTCATTTTCTCAAGAATCTGTTTTATAAGGTTTTAGTCTTTAAACCAAAAATTATTGCTGCTTTAAATGGTGAGGAAGAAATTACCCTTATGATCTGTCCCACATCCACTTTTTAGAAACTGTGCCATAATTCCTAAGGCACACTCTCCATACCTGCATCAAAACCACTGGAAAAGGTGATATTCTTTTTTCTGGATGGTAGGTAAGAAGATTAATGTACTTAATTTGACATTTATAGAATATATTCTTTAATGATTGTTAAACAAATAAAACATACCAGTTTTGACTGCACACAGCTACTCTGGGCATCTTGTACACATATACATGATTTTATTCAATTCATACCATAATCCTTGTGAGGGTAGGTATGTCGATGTTTTCATGTGATATACGTATTTGTATTACGGCAAAGAGAAAGTAAGTACTCTTCCCAGGGAAAGGAGAATGATCGAGATTTTGCCTTAGATATGCCAGACCCAGAGCAAAATCTCTTTTTTTAGTATCTTCCTAAAAATGTTGCTGTGGTGGAATTTGTTGGTCATTGTCAAACGTATTTTTCCATGTCCATCCTGGTGCACTACATTTCCCAGGATCCTTTGCAGTAAAGCCATGGACAAGTGACTGAGAGCTGCTCGATGAAGTAACAGTAAAAGTCTTCTGTTCCCCTTCCAGGGCAGATGCAAAAATGCCTCCATGTATGATTCTCTATGCTATTTTCTTCTCTGCCAGCTTGATGTTGAAATTAAGTATGGCAACCTTGCCAGTTAAATGCTAAGTATGGCAAAACTTCCATCAGCCTGAGTTGCTGAATGTGTGGTACAGAATCACTTGCATGCCCATTACTTACCCTCTACCACTGGCCATAAACGGCCTTGAACTAGGAAATGTACTTGAGCCTTTACATATTTTTAAAGTCTATTTGTTCCAGCTTTTAGCCCACCCTCACTAAAAATGTCCCATATATAAATTCAGTCTCAAAGGACTTTCCTGAGGAAAACAGCCCTAAACTAAATTATATCAATAACCATGTTTCCCCAAAATTGGATAATTTTGTGAGGGTAGGTATGTCAATGTTTTCATGTGATATATGTATTTGTAATTTGAAATACCAGAAGAAATTCATTACATATTCTAACTGTGGAATATAAGAGATAAACTTCATAATGAAAAAATTATTTGGGGTTAATGTTTTAATTGCTCTCTCATTTGTACAATGGTATTCTCTTGCCTAAGAATTATTTATTAAACACTTTGTCAACATGGAAATTCAAGTCAACAAGGTCTCAGATATACTAATAAAACTGGTCTACCAAATTTATATCTTTCTGTTAAGATTGTTATATCAATACTGGTTTTTAAAATATGAATTTTAGAGACATATGTAATTGATAGATTATTAACATTCATTTCAATTGGAGTTTAAAGACATTAACTACACTTGTACTTAGGTCTTAAATATTTCCTCCTCTGTGCTCCCAGTATTTATTTTACACATTTGTATAATTTTCTTTATACTTGCTTTGTTTAGAGTCTCATTCAAATATTATAAAATTAATGAAAATAAATTCCATATTCGTGTAAACCCATAGGGAAAGCAACTTGAGTGGCATTTCAAAACCTAGTTTAGTGACTTAATTGCTATTGTTTTAGTTTTCATATTTCGGCACTGGGATACACTGACCAGCAGAAGAGAAACTGAGCCAAATCTCAGGTAAGATCAGGTGGCTTTAGATGTCACTTTCAGATCTAAGTAGGAATCATCAATGTGTACAATAAGAGTACATCAGTAGAACACCAGTCCTCCACAGGTGTGGTACCAAATTTGAAAGACTATGTGAAAGATACTATTGCTGTAATTGAGTATTCATAATAAAATTGCGATGTCTGCTATATGTAAAGTTTCTTGAGTTATCTTATGCAGTCTACAATAGGATTCCTTATTCTCCTCACAAATCGATCTGTTATCTACTAACAAGTCAAGGAGAAAATCTTGCATCGTTTCTCACTGGTTTATCAGAGATGTTAAATCACACTTCAAAATGTGTGGTTACCTCTTGTGAAGGAGAGAAGAGAAAGGCAAGTGAGAAAATGGGGGGAACATATAGCTTTATATAAGTTAAAATAATATTTGTGGGTTGTCAGTGGGATTTTAATATTGATTATATAATAAATAAATATAACAAAAAATAAAGGTGAGTCATGCAAAAGATACCGAATCGTGATGAAGAATTCATCTGTTCACCAGAGGTCCTAAAATGAAGAGGAATTAAGCACAAGTAAAGAAAGATCACGCACCTGTGCTTTCTGTGAGCATCTATGATTTAGGAATATTCAGGAGAGGGCAGAACAGTGCATAGCTAGACTCTTCCCCAGAACGAAGATCAGTCCAGTGGATGACCGCTGAAGCTTTTATAGACACTATGAGCCAACCTTATACAGTAGTAGTGATGGTCTATTAATATAGTTGACTTGTTTCATATGCCTTAGAGTCTTTTAATACCTCTAAAATATGCTGCCAAAACTAAATGTACTCAAATAGAAAGATTTGGAAAATTACTTGTCTGGAGGAAACTGGAAGTAATGGACTCCGTTAGCAATATGCCTCTTTCAATGGCTCTAATGAACTCCAGATATGTCCTAAGAGACTGGGGACAAATCTATACTTTTCTGTAGTCTATTAGAAGCTCATTTCCAACTTAAATTTCAGAATAAATCCAGAAATGATTCTCTAGATTATTTAAACCCCTCAATGTTTTTAAGTTCTAACTTAAGAAGCAACATAATTTAGCTTCTTAAATTACATTCATCTAAAGCTAGACTGCCTAGATTCAAACCCAAGCTCAGCCACTCATTAACTCTATAACCAAAGCAAAATACCAACAATCTTTCTGGCTTAATTTGCTCCTCTGAAAACTAAGGGTATTAGGCATGTATAAAAGAAAGATCATGTATCTACTCTTTACTCCTTTCTGCTTATAACTTGTGTGTATCAACCTAAGCATCACAATAACCCTATACTGTACCAGAGATATTGGGACAATATACACAAAGTTCTCAGAACAGGATTTATGCCTCACATACATGTAAAACCCCTTAAACATTAGCCATGTTAGCCATTCTCATCTTTAGAGTGACTTCAGGGTCTAAAGAGAACTCTAAAAAAGTCAGTGTCAAATTTCTTTAATATAGCAGATATTTAGATGGGACCGGTTCACAGTATCTACCTAAGGCAGATAAACCAAACCAATGATTTGAATATATATTTTATTTTTTAGCTAATTACATTAGTGTTCTTTTTGGTTTTTGTTTGTTTGTTTTGAGACAGAGTCTCACTATGTCACCCTTGGTAGAGGGCTGTGGCGTCACAGCTCACAGCAACCTCCAAATCATGGGCATAAGCGATTCTCTTGCCTCAGCCTCCCAAGTAGCTGGGGACTATAGGCACCCGCCACAATGTTCAGCTATTTTCTTGTTGCAGTTGTCACTGTTGTTTAGCTGGCCCAGGCCAGGCTTAAACCCACCAGCCTCTATGCATGTGGCTGGAACAGCAACCACTGTGCTTCAGGCACCGAGCCCCATTACTGTTTTGTTTTGTTTTTTTAATATTTATTTCTTAAAAGAAATTCTCTAAACATGCTTAATGTATGACTTTTACTTCTCAGTCCAATAAGTTTAGGAATTGTTTCAAAGTTTTTATAATAATAATGTCATTATTAATTTCAACCAAATATTATTTGTATATAAAAATTTAAAAATTATCATGGTTTATCATCTATTTTCAAGAACAATGAGTGTATATTATTTCATTTTAATGACTGTATATTAATCATCTGTACTGATACAGTACTCCTTATTTAAGCAATTATCCAATTCTTTGCATAGGTCTCATAGTCATAGAATAATGTTCCCCAAAATTAGAATAGCTTAAGACCCCCTCTTAATGAAATGATGCTAAATTGTCTTCCAAATGGATTGGGTTTTACTAGATTGCATTCATGCCAAGTTATTGGATTATTCTCTTTCCTGTATGTCAACAACTGAATTCTACCAATCTTATGGCCAACTAATATAGCAAAGTGTTGACTCCATTTGGATATATTTTATTAAATACTAACAACGACCACTGTTTCAATTGATAATTGTTTTTAATATTCTGTTAATTTCTCTATCTTGGTATCTATTTTTCTTACTGATTTTGGGGGGAGGTTTTAATCCATGAAGGGTATTAACCATTTGTGAAAGGTTTCAACTAATTTTTCAAGCCAGTCCTTCTTATTTTTTTTCTTTTTTTTTTCTAATCCTTCTTATTTTAAGGTTGTTTATGATGTTAGTTATTTTAAAAAAAGAAAACCTGGTAACACTTTACTTACCAAAATTACTAATATGAAACATCACATGGCCATTTCAAAAACGTTTTTGAAGAATGCTTCATGAAAAGTAGAGATGTTCATGGTGGTGATCTATAAAAAGAATAGTTAGGGGGGACACCTGTGGCTCAAAAGGGTAGGGTGCCGGCCCCATATGCCAGAGGTGGCAGATTCAAACCCAGCCCTGACCAAGAAAAAAAGAATAGTTAGGAAGTAAAATCTACATATTATAGCCTCAAAGTTGAAAAAGAAAATGTAGATTTAAGACAGAAAAAGATACATAGAAAAGTATTAGTTGTTATTTCTGGGTAATGAGGTGATAATAATAATGCTTATTATTTTTCCTTTTATTTTTTTTCCCTGGAGAACAGATATGTGGCTTTAAAATCAGGAAAATGTATTAATACAACCTAATCTTTTTCCATGACAGTTTGAATCAAATAGCCAGCATAAGAAAAGCTGTTGTCATTTAAAGATTTCTGTACCCCTCTGGAAACATAATAAAATTTTATGCCTATACAAGATCAATAGTTTATCCTAACAAATACGCTCATCCAAAATGCCAACACAATCATTGCAGTGTTAATTAAATTTTATTGTGACAATAAGTTAAGAGTGGCAAGACTGCCAGCTGAGATGTTGATTTAAACATGGAGCTAAAATGTTTTATTGCTAGATTTGGTTATAGACTGAGCTAATTAGTTCAATTACATGTACACGATTTTGTTAATAAAACAACAGTATTTTTAAAAGACAGTACATTTAGAGAAGTTTACACGTCTCTAAAATTTGATCCTGTTACGACAAAAGTTGAAGGGAAGAATTTAATGAGGCAACTCAGAAAAAATAAAACAAACCAAAAAACTCCAAAACAAGAGTGGTTACACCAACCTGTTGATTCCTATTCAAAAACTGTCAGGGTTTAAATGATCAAAGTAGAGTCTAGAAAGTATTAGTGTATAGGCTCGGCGCCTATGGCTCAATCGGCTAAGGCGCCAGCCACATACACCTAAGGTGGTGGGTTCGAATCCCCAGCCCGGGCCCGCCAAACAACAATGATGGCTGCAACCAAAAAATGGCCAGGCGTTGTGGCGGGCGCCTGTGGTCCCAGCTACTTGGGAG
>CAUYQV010198766.1:0-23140 GCA_963574575.1 Galagoides demidoff
GGCACCTGTGGTCCCAGCTACTTGGGAGGCTGAGGCAGGAGACTCGCTTGAGCCCAGGAGTTGGAGGTTGCTATGAGCTGTGATGCCATGGCACTCTACCCAGGGGGATAGCTTGAGGCTCCGTCTCAGGAAAAAAAAAAAAGAAAAGAAAATAGCTTACAGAGGCGATTTTAAGCATTCTCACCACAAAAATGATAAAACTGTGAGATAATACATATGTTAATTAGCTTTATTGTTCCATGTATATATGTTTTGAAAGATAATTTTGTACATGACATATACAATTTTTATCAATTAGCAGAATTAGATTTTAAAAAAATGTATATGATTAATTAATAAAATGAGTACAAATTAAAAAAAAAAAAAGAAAAAAACAGAGAGAAAGAAGGCCAAGAGTGGTGGCTCGGCCTGTAATCCTAGCACTATACATATGAGAGAAATATATTTACAAATGCTTTATTCTCTTCTTTAATAAAAAATGCATTAGTATTCTTCAAAAAAAAAAAAAAATTCCTAGCACTATACAAGGCCAAAGCAAGTGGATTGCTTGAGCACAGGAGATCAAGACCAGCCTGAGTAAGAGGAAGACCAAAAATGGGAAATTAGCAGGGTTGGAGCAGGTGCTTGTGGTCCCAGCTACTCATGAGGTTGAAACAAGAGGATGGCATGTACCCAAGAGTTTGAGGTTGCTGTGAGCTGTGATGACACCCCGGCACTCTACCCAGGGCCACAGAGTGAGGCTCTGTCTCAAATATAGATAGTAAATAGGAGCAAATAAAATAAAATAAGATGAAATAAAATAAAATAAGAGAGAAACGTTAATATAATAAAACAAATTTGAGGCGTTCTAACAGAAGATTAAAAGCATTTCACATAAAATGTCTCTAGATGGTGAAGCACGGTCAAAGGCAACATTGACAAGAAAGTGTTACAATTTTCAATATTGTTTTCCTGATCCTTTATGTTCCCCGTCCTTTCAAACTTTATTCTCTTTTCTCTCTACTAGCCCTCCTTCCTTAGTCTCCGTCCATAACAGAACCACAGCAGTTTCACCACCCCCTCCCGAGCCGCCCCAATCCAGCTCAGCCAGGCCAGCTGGCGCCTCCGGTGCCCCAGGTCCCAGATCTTCTCACCTACCCAAAGCGATGTCGTCAGCAATACCCTAAGTGCTGCCCCTCGGTTGGCAGCTCTAGTTTTTGCCTCTCTACTTTTCGTTACTATCAGTATTCAAACATTTTGCTGTTTCATGACAACAAGAAAATCTTCTCACGTGACCTGCGCCAGCCTCCGCGTGTCCCTGGCCTTGCCCGACCTCCTCGTACATCCACGCTTCATGCCGTCTCCTTGCGTCCAAACCCACTCCTCTGTGTCCCTCAGCCCCACTAAAATCGGTAGTTTACACGCACCATCTTGCGACACTACTCCCGCTGAATTTGGCAGGAAGAAACTCTCAATCTTTGTGTGATTTGGTGACAGCAGTTGGCCCTGATGATTCTCTCTCTCTCTTTTTTTTTTCCTAGAAACCCTTTATTCATCGGTTTCCAGAACACCACATTCTCCTGGCCTCTCTTCAGCCTCTTTCTCTTATTTCCCCACATGTCCCAGCTGCAATTGCCCCAGGGTCAGCCCTTAGAACTCCTTTCTTCTCACTTAGGAAACTGATGGATGGCCACCCTTAAAGCAGCAATTCCACTGAGAGGTTTATTGACAGGCGAGACCGTTCCACTGCAGTATAAGCCCAGACAGCTGCACACCATCCCTTCCCTGCCCCCTAGAAGTCAGACCTATCAGCCTGAACACATCATCAAATCTCCTCCACCCCTAATCTTCCTCAGTTAATGTAAACTAACGCTGAAAAACACAATGAGACCTCTGACTCCTTTATGTATTTATTTTTCTTCCATGTATAGTCATCTCATTGTCTTAGTCCCACCACTAAATGCAAGCTTGGAGGTGGTCACCTTTTATGACTTCTGTTTCAATGGACCTTGACAGCTCTTGTCTGATCCTGGCAGTTGCCCTTTACTGGGCCCTCACACCTGCCCTTTCTTCTCCACTGTGATTTCTTAGCACAGCAGCAGTGAGTCTTTCTAAATACATGCAAATCACAGAAACCCCCTGAAAATAATCTCATGGCCTCACCCAGCGGAAGAGGCCACTCCTCTACAACAGACCAGAGGGCCCCTGGCGAGCTGGCCCATGGCTGTGACTGCACCTCTTGCTCTCTCCACCTGCTCAACGCATCTCAGAGATGTCAGACTCTGGGCTCTTCTGCAAATACCTGCCCTGCATCCACCTTGGGACCTGTGTCCTTACTGCTCCTCTTCCAGGAATGGTGCTCTTCTGAGGTCCATAGGACACACAAGCTCTTGCTAAAGATTCACCTTCTTAAATAGGTGTTTCCAACAAGCTTTACTGCAACTCTTCCTGACTTATCTGTTTCATCTTCCTTGTCACCTTTAAATATACCTAATTTATAATTCAGCTTGGTTACTGTCTGCTCCTGCACAATAATGTAAATTTGATGAAAGCTGAAGTTTTGAATCCATGCTCAGACAGTATGTGACACCTAGCATGTGCTCAGTATGTATTTGATGAATGAATTAAGAACGTGGGTTTTGAAAGTCCTTCCCAAACTATTTATACTCTTGTGTTTAAATATTATGTGTAATGTGTGCCCAGGACTAGTTGTTTGGGAAGCTGAGATACTGTGGGTCTGGATTTGTTCCCAGGTTCTAGCCCTGGGCCTCAGCTTCTTCTTTGTACAACAAGAGTATCACAGGACCCATCTCACAGGGCTGTCAGGAAAATCAGGTGAGTAACTCCCAGTAGAAACATCTGCAGGACTGCACAAACACCACACACGCTGGGTCACTGTTAC
Organism: Galagoides demidoff; assembly: GCA_963574575.1. Taxonomy (NCBI): domain Eukaryota; kingdom Metazoa; phylum Chordata; class Mammalia; order Primates; family Galagidae; genus Galagoides; species Galagoides demidoff. The sequence goes on from CAUYQV010198766.1 coordinate 2,882, forward strand.
AAATTCTATTATCTTTTCATTTTTTCTACCAAGGGTATGTGAAGGGTTCATGTATGAAAGAAGGTTTTTTTGTTTTTTGTTTTCATTTTTCCTGGGGGACATCATTGAACATCAGGTCTCACCAGACAGTGAGGCTGTTAACTCTCACACTCTCTTGTCATGAGCAAGTGTTGCCTCCTGGTTTCTGAAGCCCAGCAGAGCCCTGGAAGCTCTCTGGCGATTTGGAAGGACAGGGAGGAGGAGCCTCTCTGCACTGGAAAATTTAGATGTAAGCGGCTAGTAGGAATGTGACTGGATGGGAAGCCATTTGTTTAGAGCTCCTCTTGCCAGGAGCAGTTAAAGTAGAAATTACCTCTGGGTTTAAACAAATAATGTTCAGTGGAAAAGAGAATTTGAGGAAACACATTGTGTTCTAAGAATTAAATAAGGTTGCCAAGCTTTTGGCCTCTGCTCATATGTTGCTCTTAGCTTCTCTCTCCCTCTCTTGAATCCCTTTTCTTAATTTTCTAAATATTATATATCTGTGGGGCTATTTCCACCTTTTATTCTTATAAAAATTATTAGTTTTAAATTTCTTAATACAAAATAAATATAAACTTTTGCATTAAGGTGTCATCTGATTAACAGCCCCTGATAACTTCATCTGCTTTTCAGCATAGTATCTGAGAGCACAAAAGGAGACAAAATTATACAGCACAGTAAACAGAAGTTAGGCCCAGTTTGCCTGAAATTAATTGCACAATTATTAGCAAGTTACTTAGCTTTCTCTTCTCTGCGAATGGAGGTAAAATTCTATGTCTTAGGTGGTGTGAAGAGGGAAGAGAGAATGTACATAAAGCAATTCGTATAGTGCTCAGTAAAACACAAGAACGTGTAAGTCACAGTAGACCTACCTATGAACATATACAAACCATCTACTTAAAATGATGCCTCTATGGGAGGTAGGTGAAGTCAGATTAGCTACAACAATCCCTCACTTCCAAAAGGAAAGGAAAGAACACAGCCTATGCTTCCTATTATGTCCACCTGCCTGCTTATAGAGAATGGGTTTCTTTAAAAGCCAGATGACCAGACAGCTTAATTATTTATTATGCTTAATTATTTTCAAGCATGTATATAGGTCATATTTTTGCTGATTATAAAATAGTATGGGCTTCCAGTTAAAAATGGAAAAAGGCATTTTTAGGGTCGTGCCTGTGGCTCAAAGGAGTAGGGCACTGGCCGCATATGCTGGAGGTGGCGGGTTCAAACACAGCCCTGGACAAAAAAAAAAGAAAGAAAAGAAAGAAAAATAAAAAGTCCTTTCTATTTCAGATAATCCAAAACAGAACTGAGAGAAGACAGTCCATTTTCAGGGCCCAAAACAAAGGTCCCAGCCTGTAAAGACAAACTGAAAAACTGGAGACATGCGGCTGAGCTGCATGCCAAGAACTAACCTCCTGGCAGCTTGCGGATTTCTACATAGACCTAAGGTACAGGGCTGTGGGAGGCAGAGAGGGCAGCAGCACTGAATGTTCACTTTCTTGCATGAGAAGACAGCTGCCGCTTGACTGGGTCATGCAAGTACTGAAGACACTCGTCTCAGGTGACAGCTGCAGGTGTCTACTGAGTCCCCTAGGTCCCTCTCTGGGGCCACACTGCTCCCCTGGGGGAGCGGGCTGAGTTCTGACCTCTAACCCCACTTCCTTCTCTGCCTTGTCCCCTTCCCCACACATCTCACACATTTTCCTCAAGAGGTTTCAAAACAGAGCTCCTCAAACCATGACTTCAGGCCTAGGAACAGATATGATAAGAGCAGGTAACAAATAAAAGAAAACAAAACTCATGAAAGAAAAGATATGGGGAAATGCTTTCTTTGGATGGGAAAGCATATATCTCAGAACCAAAGGTTCAAAGAAACAAAAGTTCAAAGATTTCAGACCACAGGAGAAGGAAACAGACCTAGCAACACTGAGAAATGAAGCAGGAGAGAAAAACACTTCATTGCAAGAATGAAAGAGACATTGGAGAAAAAAAGTAGAAAACAGACATTGAGGCAAACAGGTTAGAAATGTGATGTGAAAGATGACTTGGTTAGAACTAGGCACAAAGTGGGGGGATGTAAAGAAGGCAAACGCGGGGCAGGGTGTGGGGAGGAAAGGGAGGCTGGTTTTTCCAGGCAAGTGTCTTTCCTTCCCTAAGGAGACAGCAATGAAAGGGAAAAACAAAAAATTAAGGGTAATAAAGTTGTTTTCTAAAGGAATAGTGTGTAATCAGTATGTATTCTCATCCCTGACATATAAATATATCCAAGTATTACAGGAAGAAAACAAGAGGAAACAAAAGAAAAGAAAGCAACTGAAAAGGAAACTTTAAAAGGAGAAAAATCCCAGAATTTTCTCAGATTTACATGGAGTAGGATTTCATTTTTAGACTATAATGTAGTGATGTTTACCAAATCTACTAGTTAAAAAAATATGCTTCCCCATTAAATAAATAGCCTTGATAGGATATACTTGAAAGAAAAAATAATAATTAACATTTTATATACAACATAACAAAAGGACAATTTATAATACCCAGCATGTATCTGCCCAAAAGCTCTAATTTCAATGTATTTTAATGAAGAATTTGAGCACAGTAACTTTTCAATAATCATGAAAGCAGGTTTCCCCTCTCAAAACAAAGACTTAACATGGCAGACTGTCATCTCTCTCTAAAACTATGACAGTCTAGAAATGTAGATTGTCAATTAACTTCCAATAAGGTGACAGCAGACTCTCTTGATGCTCAGCACATTTCCTGAAGGTCACATGAAATTTTAGATGCTAGAGAGCATATAGTATCCAAGAACATCCTGAAAACACTAAAGCCATGTTAGAGTACTGATGTCAATTACTGATATGCATTAAACATTAAAACTGCAAGAAAAAATGCAACAGATTGGCACGTTACTGAAAAAACTGGTCACAGGAACTGAATAGATGCAAATAGCACAATATTTGTTATCAGAGGACAGTATGCTAGCAGGTGAATGGAAGCATTTTGAAAAGGCAGATAGCATTTTCATATAGCAAAATCACCCTCTTTGGAGCAAAGTTCTGTGAGTGCTGACACACAGATACTGTCATGTATTCACCACCAAAATTAACATAGAGACAAAACCTATTATCACCTCAACATTTTTGCTCATGCCCCTAACCCTGCCTCCCAGGCATAACTGGTTTGTTTTTCAGCTCTGTAGTTTGACCTCCCCCCATACCTCGTAAGTTGAACCATATAGTCTGAGTCTGACAAAATTTTTTCTGACACTCCACGTCATGGGCAACAGCAACAGCCACCGTCCTTCCCTCTTCCCTGTGTGCCTGTCATTTCTTTTCCTGCCTTCCCATTCGTGCTGAGACCTGGAGTATGGTAGGAGTGGTGATAGTGTTCATCTTGACTTGTTTGCATTCTGAGGGGAAAGTAACTTGGCCTTTGGCCACTAAATACCACGTTAGTTATTAGTTTTTGGCAGCTGCCCTTTCTCAGTTTGGCGTTCCATTTATTTGTAGTTTTCTGAGAGTTTTATTTACCAGGACCTGACGGTGATGTTTGTGATGTTCTATCTCCATCCATTTGGATGGCCCTGTGTGTTTCCTTAGTTTGTTCATCTGAACAATTACACCAATGGGTGTTCTTTTTCTTTTTTTCAAAATAACCCAAAATTTATTTACAATGAATTCTGTATAATGATGGCCACATTAGCTCTTTCTAATCGTAGACAACTATTAGAGACAGTTCCAGCACCCTTAGGCATGTGCATCTGTGCACAAAGCCATGTGTTTCCGTAGGCTGCACTCAGCATCACTAGAGATGTGGCAGCTGTAGGGGGAAAGTCCTGTCCTGTGCCAGACAGAGCCACTGGCTCTCGAGTATTTGCACCAGGCAAGGATTGGTGTGAGTTCCTGCTCCCCTACATTCTTTTCAATACCTGGTATTTTAAGAGCCTCTAGTTTGCCCTGACTGAGGGTAGGAGATAATGCGTCCTTGTTTTAGTTATATTTCTGAGTGCCTGGGTGTCTGTGTTGATTTTCATCTCTAATAATCACTCCCTGGCATCTTCCTTTCTGGGAGGTACTGTGGGCTCCCTCTCCCCATTCTGTCTGTGTGCTTTAGAGGTGGTTACACATTCTCTGCAGCGATCCCTGGGTCTTCACACGCACTGAAAATGCTCCAGCTTGTGCTGGCCTTTGTCCTTATGCAATTCCTTATTGTACGGACTGTGAAAGTTTTTAACAAAATTAATAATTTCTTTTATGGTTTTATTCATTTAATGATTTGCTATTAAAGCAACTGATAGCTTGTGCTTTTTGTATTTTTAATTTTTATCGATACATGTATATCATAGTTGTACATGTTTTGGGCACATGTGATATTTTGATATATGTGTATAGTATATAATGAAATAAGTCAGGGTAATTGGGATATCCTCACCTCAGACATCTGTCTTTTCTTTGTATTTAGAACATTACAGTTCTTTTCCTCTAGTTAATTTGAAAGTTTAACCCATCTTACATTTCTGGCACAAACTGGATTATGTCACAGTGCATTATTCCCGATTCCTACAGGTGATCTGTTAATATGTCACTAAGAATTTTTTCATTAGGAATATTTGTGTCTCAGTTTATTTTCTTTTAATATTTTAAAATAAGGAAAATATATGCTCATGAAATATCTGGAAGATTAGACAGAAAATGTAAATCACAATCAAACTAATTGGAGATTAACAAAAAAATTAATATGATGTGCTGATGGTCCTCAGTATTCAGAGATTCTGCACTTGGAAATTTGCCTAGTAGTAAAAATTTAGTTTTACCACAAGATCAATATTCAAAGACATGCAAAAAGTAGTGGAAACTTCCAGTCTGTTGACACAGACACATGTTGAGGAAGGTGACAAGAAGGGTCTTGTTCCAGCTCTGGTAGTGTAAACAAGCATTCTTGTAGAGAACTATTTAGCACTGTACTTTGCTGTGTTTGTGCCCTTTTTATTGGTAATTACACTGTTCACTTTACCTTAAACATCAACCTCAGTGAAGTGCTGTGTAGTTTCCCTGATCCCCAAAAGGTTGTGATGTGCCTTAAGGACAAAAGACGTGTATTGGAAAAGCTTTGCTTGAACTGTTGGGAGTGAACTCTGTGTTAATATTTATAATGAATATGAAGACCATCAGATAGTATCCATGTACATTATACAAAAAGTAGAGACATACGCAGCTGGATACTTTCCCAGCAGCTCTCATATATACTGTATATTAGGTGTTTTAAAATGGAAACACAGGCAAAATGTGGGCATGCAGTGATCATGTCACAAAACTGTGTGACCAGAGGCTTGGAGAAACCTAATTCTCTATTTCATTTTGAAGCAACAATTCTGTATTCACTGTTTCAGTGAATGGAGACTTTATGGAATAGTGATTTTATAGAAAGCAGCTACCTCTTATTATAAGAATCAACTGTATTTTAAAGTTTTATCATAGATACTTTTCTGTATAATTCAAAATAACTTTTTCAAAACAAGAGTTTTGTGTTTAAAATACATTTGTTTGGTGCTTGTAGAATGATGTTATTTCTGTACTGATATACAAATTTTTTTTCATGTGTTCAGAGTGAATGATCAATTTCAAGGCAATTAATATAAAGGTCAATTTTTTTTCCCAATATTGACGATTTGGAATTGTGAGCAAAGATTAGGGCAGCTCTATGTTCAGTGCACTGCCATCAACATTGCAAATTTCCTTTTGATTCTTATGATCCTGTTGTAGCTGTAAGATCCTACAAACACACACACACACACACACACACACACAGCTAGAGTTAAAAAAAAAAAAAAAACTTTTACTGGTGAGAATTCTGGTGAGCCTCAGTAGAAAGCTTTATACACCCTTTCTGCTCGAGTCCCTAACAAGACCCTCAGGATGGATGTTCCTTACAGAGATTGACCAGACTCACAAGTTGTTATGCTCATGGTTACAGTTTGTTGCAATAAAACGAAGCAGACTAGGACAGCACCTGTGGCTCAGTGGGTAGAGTGTCAGCCCCATATACCAAAGGTGGCAAGTTTGAACCCAGCCCTGGCCAAACAGCAACAATAACAAAAACAAACAAACAAAGAAAAGGAAGCAGAGAAAAATGAGTAAAATAAAAAACCAGGGGTGGGGGGAGGAGTAAGATGGCAGACAGGTACCAGCCTCCAACAGAAGCTCCCATCCAGAGGGAAGGATAAAGTCCAGAAAATACCCAACAAAGTTGAAGATTAGGAGCTCAGCAGAGAGAGAAGACTGATATCTGCAGGACAACTCTGCTGAGGCAAGCTGTGACTCCTACAAAACAATCTACAGGTACATAATACATCCCGAAGGAAGAATGTCTGTCCTCTCCCCCAAGAAAGGTGTGTTTTTTCTCTTTGTTTGCTCCTGTGAGTTTCTTATAGGTGAGTGGTGAACTGAGGACTTATTGTCTCACCCCATGTGTGAGAGCTACAGAAAAAGGAATCTACTCCTCTAGAGGGACCCTGCTGAGACTCCAAACACCCTCTAGCTAGGCAGAAAAATTGAACTAATGTGTTGCTGCCATTTTGAATTCCCAGTCCACCCTTCTGCCCCTTGCCTGCAGAGACAGTGAGAGGAGGCCCAGGTATAGCGTCCCCCCACCCCTGTGGGGCTAAGCACCCTGTCCCAGCCCTGCAGCTAGTAAACTGCTTGAGCTGCATATTCCTTGTGCAGCTGCTGCTCTGCTGCCTCCCCTGAGCACCCTGAGGGGTACACTGAAGATTGTTTCATCCAAGGGCTCCTGCTGGCTGCTGCTGCATGGCCACAGGCACCAGGCACCTGAGCAGAGCACCCCCAAGGACTGACCCGCATGTGCCCTGTGCAGCTGCCTCCACTTGGCAGCTGAGGACTGTTCCACCCGTGTACACCCTGTGGCTGTTGCCACTTGGCTGCCACCCTCCAGGCATCCAAGCAGGGAACCCTGAGGACTGTTTGACTCGCACATCCTGGCTTGGCTGCCACCCCTTGGCAGCAGGCCCCTGGGCACCTGAGCAGGGCCCCCAGGACTATTTGACCCATACGTACCCCATGTGGCTGCCACTGCTCGGCCGCCATCCCCAGGCACCTAAGCCAGGCACGCCGAGGACTGTTTGACCTGTGCATCCCACTAGGCTGCCACTGCTGGGCTGCCGCCCCCTGTGCATACAAGTGGGGTGCCCCAGGACTGCTTGACCTGCATGGCTGCCACCGCTTGGCTGCTGCCCCCAGTCAACTGAGCAGGGCATGCCAAGGACTGTTTGACCCATATCCCCCTCACTGCCACTGCTCGGCCATCACCCCAGCACCTGAGCAGGGTGCCCCAGGACTGATTGACCCATGTGTTCCTGGCACCCCAAGCCCCGCGGCCAAGAACTGCAAGAGGACAGTCAGTTGAGAGGGAATCACACAGGCATGGCAGTACCCGGAGGATAAAGCAACAGCCAGAGCAGCTAGAACAATAAGGCTCACACCCCTGAGGCTTTTCTGGACAGACTCAGCATCTCTCCTGGCAACCAGAGGAAGCTGGCATCTTCTCCAGTGGCAGCCACAAGCTGAGTGGTTTTGGAATGGTCTCCAAACAGTACAAATTCACCATAGGGTAGAGTCAGTGGAAAAATCTCTGGTAACCAAAATAACAAGAGTAAATCAAGTCCCCAAAAGAAGGATGGGGCAGAAGCAATTGAAGCTCCCATCCACAAACAGATGACTGAGATGACAGAAATAGAGTTCAGAATCTGGATAGCAAATAAGATTAACAGATTGGAAGAAAGGAGGGACTTAGAATTTCAAAAAAATTATTCAAAAGATATCTCAAGGAATTATTCAAAAGATGTCTCAAGAATTCAATGAGTTTAAAGATTTTGAAATATTGAGGCAAGAGTTTATAGCCCTCAAAGATCTGAAAAATATGGTAGAACCCCTAGGTAACAGAACTTAGCAAAGTATCACAAGAATGGAAGAAAAAGTATCCAATATACACATCCCTATTATGAAATTAATTTATACCTTTTATATGAAAGCTATAACCTAATAACAGCCTAAGAATATGGGGAGGTGGGAGGGAGAGGGGAGGGGGGATTGGGTGGAGGGAGGGAGATTGGAGGGATCACTTCTGCAGTTTATCTTACAAGAGTAAAAGTGAATCTTTCTAAGAGTAGAATATGAACGTTTTAACACAATAACTAAGAAAATGACATGAAGGCTATGTTAACCAGTTTGATGGAAATGTTTCAAATTGTATGTGAAAACACCACATTGTACCACAGAAGTGCATTAATATACATAGTTACCATTCAATAAAAAAAAAAAAAAAGAATGGATAAGCAAAAGAAAGGATCTCTGATTCTGAAGACAAAGCTTTTGAAGGAGCCCAAGCACTCAAAGATGAAAAGAAATAGAGAGCAAAAATGGATTTTTCTCTCAGAGAGCTCTGGGATAATTCAAAGAAAACTAATATCTGCCTTATAGGAATCCCTGAAGGTGAGAAAGTTGCTTCACAAAACACAGAGGCTCTTCTTCATGGAATTATGAAAAAGAACTTTCCAGATGTCTCAAGAAATTCTGAAATTCAGATAGCAGATTGTTTCAGAACCCCAGCATGACTCAATGTGAACAAGACATCCCCCAGGCACATAATAGTTAACTTCACTGAAGTTAATATGAAAGTGAAAATTCTGAAAGCAGTTAGATGTAAGAAAACAATAACCTACAAGGGGAAGAATATTAGAATGACTGCAGATCTCTCTGCTGAAACCTTTCAGGCTAGAAGAGGATGGTCATCGACTTTTAATCTCCTAAAACAAAATAACCTTCAACCCAGGATCCTGTATCCAGATAAACTGAGTTTCATCTATGATGGAGAGATTAAATACTTTAATGAAATTCACATGTTGAAGAAATTTGCCATAAATAAAGCAGCTCTCTAGGAAATTCTCAAACCTATCCTCCATAATGACCAGTGCAATCTTCCACCATAAAAGTAAACTCACTCAGAAACTTTTGATCAAATTCCAACTTACACAGTGGAGAAAGAATTAAAAATGTCTATGGAACTTTCGAGCAACTTGATACCCCAAATTTTACTGGGCTTATCAATAATTTCAGTCAATGTGAATGGCTTAAATTGTCCTCTAAAGAGGCACAGATTGGCTGATTGGATACAGAAACTCAGACCAGACATTTGTTGTATATAAGAATCTCATCTTACCTTAAAAGACAAATATAGACTCAGGGTGAAGGGATGGTCATCTATATTCCAGGCAAATGGAAAGCAGAAAAAAGCAAGTGTTGCAATTTTATTTGCAGATACAATTGGGTTTAAACTAACAAAAGTAAGCAAGGATAAAGATGGCCATTTTATATCTGTTAAGGGTAATACTCAATATGATGAGATCTCAATTATCAATAACTATGCACCCAACCAGAATGCACCTCAATTTATAAGAGATACTCTAATGGGCATGAGCAACTTGATCTCTCCCAGCTCCAGCATAGTCGGAGATTTTAACAGTCCTTTGGCAGTGTTAGATAGATCCTCCAATAAGAAGCTTAGCAAAGAAATTTTAGATTTAAATTTAACTACTCAACTTTTGGACCTAACAGACATATATAGAACATTTCATCCTAACAAAACTGAATACACATTTTTCTTATCAGTTCATGAAACATACTCCAAAATCAATCACATCTTAGGTCATAAGTCTAACCTCAGTAAATTTAAAAGAATAGAAATTATTCCTTGCATCTTCCTGTACCATCATGGAATAAAAGTTGAACTCAGTAACAACAGGAATTTGCACTCTCATACAAAAACATGGACGCTAAATAACCTTATGCTGAATGATAGATGGGTCAGAGATGAGATCAAGAAGGAAATTACCAAAGTTTTAGAACAAAATGATAATGAAGACATGAGTTATCAGAACCTCTTGGATACTGCAAAGGCAGTTCTAAGAGGGAAATTTATAGCATTGCAAGCCTTCGTCAAGAGAATGGAAAGAGAGGACATTAACAACTTAATGGTACATCTCAAGCAACTGGAAAAGGAAGAACGTTCCAATCCTAAATCTAGCAAAAGAAAAGAAATAACCAAAATTAGAGCAGAATTAAATGAAATTGAAAACAAAAGGATTATACAACAGATCAATAAATAAAAAAGTTGGTTTTTTGAAAAGGTCAATAAAATAGAAAAAACTTTGGCCAACCTAACAAAGAAAAAAAGAGTAAAATCTCTAATCTCATCAATCAGAAATGGTAAAGATGAAATAATGACAGACTCCTCAATCATCCAAAAAATCCTCAATGAATATTAAAAGAAACTTTTTTTCCCAGAAATATGACAATCTGAAGGAAATCGACTAATACTTAGAAGCACACCACCTCCCAAGACTTAGCCAGAATCAAGTGGAAATATTGAACAGGCCTATATCAAATTCTGATATAGCATCAACTATACAAAATCTCCCTAAAAACATAAGCCCGGGACCAGATGGCTTCACATCAGAATTCTATCAAACCTTCAAAGAGGTTCCTATACACACATATATGTATATATAGTACCTATATTACTCAACCTTTTCCAAAACACAGAAAAAGAAGGAATACTACCCAACACATTCTATGAAGCAAACATCACTTTGATCCCCAAACCAGGAAAAGACCTAACAAGAAAACAAAACTATAGACCAATATCACTAATGAACATTGATGTGAAAATATTCAACAAGATTCTAACCAACAGAATCCAGCAACACATCAAACAAATCATACACCACAACCAAATGGGTTTTATCCCAGGATTTCATGTATGGTTCAACATACATAAATCTATAAATATAATTCATCACATAAACAAATTTAAAAAAAGACCATATTATTCTCTCAATTGATACAGAAAAAGCTTTTGATAATATCCATCATCCCTTCATGATCAGAACACTTAAGAAAATTGGCATAGAAGGGACATTTCTTAAACTGAGAGAGGCCATCTATAGCAACCCACAGCCAATATTGTATTGAATGGAGTTAAATTTAAATCATTTCCACTCAGATCAGGGACCAGGCAAGGTTGCCCATTGTCTCTGATGCTTTTTAACATTGTAATTGAAGTTTTAGCCATTGCAATTAGGGAAGGAAAGGCGATTAAGGGCATCCATATGGGGTCAGAAGAGATTAAACTTTCACTTTTCACAGATGATATGATTGTATATCTGGAAAACATCAGGGATTCGACTACAAAACCCCTAGAAGTGATCAAGGAATACAGGAATGTTCTTCTTAGCCAAGTATCACAAGAATGGAAGAAGAAGTATCCAATGTACACAGCCCTATTATGAAACTAATTTATAACTTTCATATGAAAGCTATAGCCTAATTATCACCTAAGAATATGAGGAGGGAGGAGGGGAAGGGGAGGGAAAAGGAGAGGGTCAATGGGTAGAGGGAGGGTGATTGGAGGGATCGCCTCTATGGTTTATCTTTCAAGGTTAGAAATGAATCTTTCTAAAAGTAGAATATTTCAAATTGTATATGAAAACACCACACTGTACCCCATGATTGCATTAATGTATACAGCTAACACTTAACAGAAAAAAATTTAAAAAACCCAAATAAATAAATATGTATTGTATTTGGACTTAGGAACCTAGATTTGAGTTTTTTATTGGGAATTCAAAGTCTTCAGTTTTTAGCTCATATTTGATTCCATATCCACAGTCATAATGAATAGTTGAAAACATTGTTAAGATATTTTAATATAAAAATTTTTTATAATAGTGAATTCTCACTCAAATAAGTACCACACTATTGATCAGCCTCCATGTGGAGTTAAGATATTCAATAAATTTGAAAATGCATAGGAATGTGTGTTTGATACTCTCTTCATAATCTAAAACACTTAGCAAAATTCTCTAGATAATAAAGATCATTTTGCTTCACACTAAAGTTCTCGCGTAACCAGATCATCTGACATGCCAAATACTTGATTTCCTGTGTGAAAGAGCAGTCCTAGATTTTCAAATGACTTAAATAACCTCACTTAGACCTCAAATGGTTCTGGTACAGGGGAAAGCTTTGTGTAGGCTTTGATGATTCAGTACTATGTAAACGTTTTTCCCATGTTAGCACTAAATCTAAGTGACACCTGCCTGGTCACACTGGCATGTGCACAAGTGTGCTCATAGATATATCCACTGTTCCTGGCTCCTACCACCACTCAACAGAAGACTCTTCTTCAGTAATTGTCAATTTAGTATTTTAAATTTAATTTATTAATGTCTTGGTGCTTCTTTTTTACTGTTAATAAAATACTCAGCTTTTAATAAATTGACTAAATGAAACAGTAATATTTCAGGAAATAGCAACAGCTAATGTCTAATAATTAAAGTTTAAAATATATAAGCCTTTGCTTTCTTTAAAGAACATCAATAATTTTTCCTAAAGCAAAAGAGAGAATATTTCCCTCAAGAAATTTCATGCCCTGTGGTACTCTGATGATAATTCATACACTTGGTTCCCTCTTAAGTATAAGAATAGAAAAAAGGTAAATTTGTTTCATAGCACATCACAAGGATGTGATGGGCACATCCTTGTCCCCATCAGTCAATTGTGTTCAATTTCTTCTTGAGACACTTGCTGCTTCCTGCAGTCTGGGAGGAGTTGCTGGGAACAGCAAGGCAGAATCACCACTCAGCTACAGAGCATCAGAAACTAATAAATCCTCTTCCCTCTGCTGCTCTTCTTCCTGCCACTTCTCGGCTGTCTGCCCTGTGGTATTACCTCTGAAATGAGCCAGTCTTACCTGGGACGCGGGAGCAGGAAGGGGCATTGCACTGACTTAAGGAAAGTATGTCAAAAAATAGCATGCCTTCACTTGAATGTGGAGATACAACATGTATATGAATAGAGAAATTTAGCATTTCATGTAAACATGAAGTTTGTAAGAATATAAGATTTTCTTAAGGTAAATCAGGAAACTAAGCTCAAATGATTTTTAGAGATAAGTTTTAGAATGGCTTTTTGCTCCAGTTGACCCTTCAGAAGCACAGACATACACACACACACTTCGAACACCCAGCACCACCTTGGCTTATTACACCCATTTGGGGAAGAGAGAACAGAGTATCACATGTACATGATGTAATATGTGCACATCACAGAGGACCACTCAGAGATATGTGTTCGCAGAGTTATAGCTGTGATGATTATGTTTCAAAAAGATGCTTATTTAAATTTTATTTCACTAAACACATATATTGTGAATACTTACAAAGGGGAGAATCACGAAGGATTTTATGGATGAAACTGTTAGGCAGTTAGGCATGGGCAGGGTGGGGGGTGGATGAGGTCAGGCTGGTTTACACTGGCTTGGGGAGCTGACCTGAGATGGTGTGGGAATGGAGATGATCGCTAACCGAGACCTTGCAGGTGGCTGTTTGGGGGGACTGATTAATGTTGCTGGGACTTTCTGATGTGGACATAAAGATACAAGTTATAGGAGCATGCTACAGGAGTGGAGCTGATCAAGACCCTGGGAAACTTCCAAGAAATCCTGGCACCCTTGGAGTTGTGTGTAAAACCCAGCACTGCTCCATGATGCCTGCTGTCCCCAGGACTGGCCAGTTAGGGTAAACTTGTCCTTTCTTGCCAGAACATTAATCATTCTTATTCTCTTTATTTATTTTGGTGACTACCTTGAGAATAACAAAATTATTCTTTGTGTTTAAGAGTTTATGTAATTTTTTTTTTTTTTTTGCAGTTTTTGGCTGGGGTTGGGTTTGAACCCACCACCTCTGGCATATGGGGCCAATGCCCTACTCCTTTGAGCCACAGGTGCTGCCCTGTGTAATTTTTTATGTTATAATTGTCTTTATGTATCTAATGTTTTCCTTATGGGAACATGTAGCTTCTTAGATTATAAAAATAACAATCTAAAAGTAAAAATTAGCAATTTTTAAAGAGTGAAAAGTGTTAAAATTAAACATAATGTCAAAGAATGAGTGGCATAGCTACATGCATATGTACATTATTTATTAACATAGTATAAAATTGATAGATCTGTCATCATTTTACCATTTATGTATATTATCTAGAGCTATCTATGATCATTTACTCAACAGTGGAAGAACATTCTTTCACATGCACAAGGAACATTATTAAGTTTAACCAAATTAGGGGCCATATAATACAAGTCTCAAACTTGAAAAAACTGAATTAATTCACAGTATTTATATCATCACAGAGAGATTTAGATAGAATTCAATAGCAGAGGTAACTAGAAAATCCTGCAACATTTCAATATTATTCAATGGATTCATATTTTTAAATAACTCAGAGTAGAATGTGTTAACTGCTAGTTGCTTAAACTGAAACCCAGTGTAAAATGTTGACACAGTGCACACTTGATCAGCTAAAACCCTCAGGGAAAGTGCAGCACAGCAGCGGGGCAACCCTTTCATCAGCCCACGTGGGCAAGTGACTCCCTCTGTGTAGTCAAGCTCCACTCACAATCACCACCCAGGATTTTACCTTCTAAGTGTCTGTCTTTTGACACTTACGATCTTTTTCTTTTTCCAAGCCAAAAAAATTTCTGGGGAATAATATTCTGCTGCAGTGTACGTGAATATATGATCCTGTGTTCACTGGGAGATTGGATGACACGTTCGTATTTATTCCACCAATCACAAAATTATAGAAGTTAGCTAGGCCACCAATAAGTAAATGAATCACAGTTTGTATTTATGTGTGTGCAAAGAACTTTGAAGTTAAGTATGCAAATGAAGGAATAACTATATCCTGTACACAATTGGTAGTTTCTAACTTGTACTTTTGAGTTGAGATCTCATTATTTGATTTACCACAAAATTATGTAGAGCCGCAAAATTATGTAGAACAGGGTATGAGGTAATGTTACCATGTAATATCCATGCCAGCTTGACTCCTACAGACAGGATTCACAGAGCCCTGGGGTCACTGAATTTCAGTTGCAAAGGAGAAAGTGGCATCAGACCTGCAGCTGCAGTCACACATTCCATAGCGGGGAAGTAGCAGTACATGGCTGTGCAACAAATATCTCACTAGTGACTCTCATACGTAGTCTGATCATAAAGATACAAAATGTTCTGATAAAAGACTTTGGTACCTTCAATTTTGTATTTGGGGAAATACTGACTTTGAGGCCTTTTGAAAGAGTTCGCCCTCATTCATAGTCAGCAGGAGGAACATCGTCTGTGGGAACGTAGCCACGACAGGTCTCAATTTATTTAAAAAAGGACATGGTGATTCACTGGTCAGCAGTATAAAAAATTGGCCTACCAATTAAATGCAAGATAGCTTTAAGTCTATTTAATAGACACAGTATAAATGAATTACTACCCAAATCTCAGAATATTGTACCTTAAGTGTGCACTGACTAACTGTGCCAGGCAAAATTAATTCTTATGTAATTGAAGCCAACGGGAGTAAAACATTGGCTAAAAGTCAATTTGTGTGATGAAGAGGAAGCCGGGCAGTCCCAAACAGCTTTCAGGGAATGCTTTTTCACTTCTCTTTCCCAGTGCTGAAGCTGGATGTGTGAGAGACAAAAGTCAGCACTGCCGACTCTACGTCCCCACGCCATACTATGCTTTCGTGGAAGCAAATAAATTGGACCATGAAGAGTGTTTCTGACATGATGTCTTTTAATCTCTAAGAATAAACGAAGAAACACCCAGGATAAAACATGAATTGCAGCCAAGCTGTGAGCGTTTTTCCCAAGGGGAGGTGGGCAGCTCCAGCATTTTAAAGATAACAGAGGGAAGAGCAAAGGTGTGTGCTGGGGATGTTGATGTGGTTATCACAGTCTCACGAGGCCCAACATATCTACACTTTACACAAAATAAGAGAGTGAAGGAAGCATCAATTACGTGGACATTCCTGGGCAGGTGGAAGAAAGTCTGGTTCTGTCTTGCTCCAATTCTGTTAAACCTAAAAATTGAACTTGTAATTCACTATTACTGTGGGATCCGACAGGCTTTAGTTTTCAGTGCTGGACATAGGCGTAATTTACATGTCCTTGCTAAAGGCAGCTGAGCAAGGGGACCCTGAAGGAATGATCTGTGGGGCTGCCTCTTCTAACCTGCCCGAGGCTGCACCTTCTCCTTTGCCTAAGGAGTTGGGGATGGCACTGAGACTTGGATTTTCTATTTAGAAAACAAAAAGCATCAGGTTTCCCTTCAGATTTTCAAGTGACTTTTCATATTAAGAGAGGAGAAAAAGAAAAGAAAGACAGTTTTGAGGGACAGTGTATTGGAAGCTGTTTTTGCCATGGGGCTGGCCTCCTCAGGTCATGAGTGCTAACTAGCACACCTATTCTCTCTTGAGCCCTCCTAGAAGAAAATGCCAGCAGTGTCTGCTTTCCCCTGGGTCCCCAAACAGAGCACAACCCTGATTGTTCCCCTGGAGTCACACCCCAAGACACCTTTAAATACAGTACTATAGCCCCCACTCCGCCCAGGGTGGGATGGGCTGTCTCATCCCTTCATGGTGTTTGCTTCCAGCTGTCACATCTTGACAAAGAAGGAAGTTGTGGAAGGCTTTTTATTATTGCCTCACCCTGGGTACTGCTGATATTCTTTGAAATATTACGTGTGTGTGTATTTATACATGTGAATATAGCCTTCAATTTCAATCAAAGAGTAAATGTATCAAAGAAAAAAATTGAGGAAGTTATCAAGTTCATGCTGAGAACAAAGTTACTTAGTGATCCTCATAAATCATGGACAATGTTGGGTTTCAAGGCAGCTGCCTGGGCCTTCAGTTCTTGGAGCGCTCTTGGTTGAAACACGACCAAACACTCCAAACCAAGGCAAGCACAAAACAATTTCTTGGAAAGGGAAAGACAGGTTCACAGAGCAAGAGTGAGGTGTAGGCTTACTGAGCAAGACACCTTCACCACAGACAGCAAACAGGCCCCATTGCCAGGGAGAGCAGCACAGAGCAGATTTTACACCAGCTGGGTCAGGCCTACCTGGTGGTTCAGAGATCACCTTGGAACTTAAGTCTTACTGTGCATGGGACCTCCCATGAGCCTCTCTGAGAGCCCATGGGGTGGGGTGTGTGGACCACAAGATTTATGCTGATGAGAAGATAGTCTTGGGGCTGTGGTGGATTATCTTAAAGGCTCGCTTGCACCTGATGTTAGACTGCAGCATCCTTTACATCCTTTTGCAGTTGGCAAAGTCTGACTGGTACAATGTTGGTAGAACCCATTCTGTCCACCCAGGTGTGAGCAATCACTTGGGACAGAATTAAGGTGGGGGCCTGGGGATCCGTCATTGTTCTCCTTCCCTGGGAGAGCTCTTCCTGACTACCTAACAGCAAGAAGTTTGGGACTAATCTGAAGCTTTGTAACCTTACACATTCTGGAGAGTGAAAAGATAATAAGCCAGATCAGAGAAATGCCGTGTGGGTGGCCTCACACACGTCACACCAGAAAATATGTGAGCAGTGTAGAGTCCCATCTCAGCCGGTAATATCCTTTGATTCCTCCTTTTCTTTCATCTGTCTCTACCATGAGTAGCTGCTGTCTTTAAGGAGCTCAGACAGCCTGATGGCCCAACAAGCATGATGGCTCTCCAAGCACAGCCCACCCATGGAGGCCATTCATGCCCTACCTGCTGGGCCACCATGCCACCCTTGGGTACAGACAGGGGACTCATGAGGCCCAGGAGGTCTGCTATGGTAGAACTATTTTCAAAATAACATTTTGTTCCTTTTTATTCTCTCTAAGTGGAGTGTACCAGATGATGACAGGTAGTAGGACAACAGTTCCAGCCACAGAAGCTGGCGTGGCAGTCACGCTGTCCTTTAGCGGGCCGTGTCTGCAAAGGGCAAGGCAATACAACTTTCTCCATCTTTCTTACTTTGGAAAATAACATTTTCATGAAATATTTTATTGTGTCAACCTTCCATGAGTTTAAAATAAATTATTGAATAAATACATTTTAAATTTCTCATTTTAATTTTTAAAATGATTAACGCTGATAGACATAACTCTGAATTTTAAGAAAACAAAATCCCTGACACCAAAATGTGGGAGAATAACTGACATATGGACTCTATGAATAGATTTATATATATATATATTTTTTAATGTGCAGACCATTTTCACATTTTTGAAACAAATGTATTATCTTTGGCAGAATTTTGGCAAAGCTATTTCTCAAGATGATAATCCCAAGTATTTGTTGCTTTATAAACAAGTAAATGAGATATTGTTAATCACTTAGGACTTCAAAAATTGCCTGCAAAGATTGACTCTCCACTGCTATTTCTTTCACACAAATTTCTTGTTGGCTTTCTGACTCAATTCTTCAATTTATAGTTAGCTGGTAATACCTCCTAAGAATCACTCTGCATGTTGGTAACAAGCTTCCATCTAACTTCCTCATCCCAGAAATCAGCTTTGTCATGGGGACAGCAGGAAGCTCAGATGACATTCACCTTATGAGTACTGTGTGAAGGACTCCTGGATTCCAGAAAATGCAATGATATTGGAGAGGTCTTTGTAGAGATGGCAAATCCAGAAATTGAAGAACTCACTCTCATAGATTGCCAACAAATTGCTTTGTTATAGATCTCACTGAAAGCTCACAACAACCCTATGAACCAATTCTTTTACCCCTAGAGAAAATAGTGAGTCTCCAAGAGGTGAAGTCACTTAGCTAACTTTTCTGTCCTTGCATGTTGTGAAGTTAGAAAGTGTATCCAGATCTGGTACACACCCCAGACCACTTTCTTTCCATTAGTCATTGGTTCAACCGTATTCAGGAATGAAACCAACTAATCAGTGGGAAAATGCCCTTCTAGTAGTAGATAAAAAATACTGTTATATATTAATAGAACACAGACAGGTTGTTAAACAATAATTATAAAGTGCTTATCCACATGACCACAGAGGTCAAGAAATGGAATATTGCCAATAGTCCAGAAGCCTTGCAGAAGTCTCACCTCAATTTCTTTTCTTCTTTTTTTAAAAATTAAATCATAGCTATCTACATCAATACTGTCATGGGGTACAGTATGCTGTTTTTATATACAATTTGAAATATTTTCATCAAACTGGTTAACATAGCCTTCATGTAATTCTCTTAGTTATTGTGTTAAGACATTTATAGTCTACATTTGGAAAGATTCACATGTACCCTTGTAAGATGTGCATCTTTCATCCCAAAATGATGGTCACTCTGACAGCCTCTTTCATGATCATCATCTTTTTCTCTTTGTAATTTTACCATCTGTCGAATTGCATCAAATGTGCTTGATTTTTGTTGTTTTTTTTCACTCAACCCATACCACTTTTAATTGTCGTTGTTTTGCAGTATTCTATTTTATAAATAAACTATAATTTCTCTATAATTTATTCTATCTTTTATTAATGTACATTGAAGGTTATATGGTTTCACCTTTTACGGTGACCATCATAGTGAGTATTTATGTGCACTATTGCTATTGAGGCTGTGTGTGTACATGATTGCACACTCATGTAAGCTCATCTAAAATACTACTACTACTTAAATATTGTGGTGTCAATATTTGTCTATAATTTAAAAATCATTGCATTCTTCAAATCACCTGCTTAATTAAAAATTAATCAAAATTAAAAATACTGAAAATATTTCTTAAGCCATTTAAAGCAATAACAATAAACCCATTATGTGCTAGTAGAAATATGTGCACTCATATTATTCATTGTGGTATTAAACACAATAGTCAAAATATGTAAGGAATCTGAGCTTCTATGAACAGATGAATGCATAAAAAAGTGTGGTATACAGACAAATGGAATGCCATTAACTTAAAGAAGAAGGAAATTCTGTCATTGACAACAATGTGGATGAAGGACATTAGACTAAGTGGAAGAACCCAGGCACAGAAGGCCACACTCTGTGTTTTCCCTCCTGTATAGTATCTCAGAAAAGAAGAATTATGCTTATTGGGGATGGGTGGAGGAGAAAGAGATTTTTATTTTTTATTTTTAATTTTTTATTAATTGATAGCTGTATACATTAATGCAAACGTAGGGTACATTGTACTGTTTTCATATACAATTTGAAATACTTTCATCAAGCTGATTAACATAAATTTCATGTTATTTGCTTAGTCATTGTATCAAAACATTTATATTCTAGTTCTAGAAAAGTTCACTTGTACCCTTGTTAGACAGATATAT
>CAUYQV010198767.1:0-28415 GCA_963574575.1 Galagoides demidoff
ACCTCTATGGTTTATCTTACAAGGGTACAAGTGAATCTTTCTAAAAGCAGAGTATGAACATTTTAACTCAATAACTAGGAAAATGACATGAAGGTTATGTTGACCAGTTTGATGAGAGTATTTTCAAAATGAATATGAAAACAGCACACTGTACCCCATGATTGCATTAATGTACACAGTTATGCTATAAGAAATAAAATAAAAAATCACTAAGTAGATCCTAAATGTTCTTGCCACAATAAAATGTCACGTATATGAGGTAACTGATATGTTAATTAGCTTTATTTAGCCATTCTGGATGTGTCTGGAATAACATTCCTCAAATAACTGGCCCTCCAAGTATTTTGTGCTCAATGTCCTCATTATAAACATTAATGAGAGGGAACAAAAATCAATTCCCACCAGGGCCACTGTCTGTATGGAGTTTGGATGTACTCTCTTAATCTGCATGAGTTTTCTCTGGGTACTCTGGTTTCCTCTCACATCCCAAAGATGTGCATGTTAGGTGAAATGTCATGTCTCAGTTGTGCCAGTGTGAGTGTGAGGTTGTGTGTGCCCTGCAATAGGATAATGTCCTATCCAGGGCTGCTTCCTGCCTGGTACTCTTAGCTGCTGGTAGAAGCTCTAACCACCTATAACCCTAAATTGGAATAATTGGGTAAATAATTATCTTGTTTGTATCAATTTTCTTAAATTATGGATAGGTCACATTTTTTCCAATGTTTAATATTAGCATTATTTTGGTCTTTATAAGTTAGATGATGTTTCTGTGATGGGCAATATGCTTTAGGAACTTATCTCTTATTTATTATATGAATTAGTCTATTGTAAAACTTGTTTCATTATGTGTGTCAATTTTGCTGAAAGTTGTAGTTTCCAACTACCAAGACATCTTTTTAGAAGAACTTAAGTTACTGTATATATAAACATATCTGAAATTAAAAATTAAAAAGATCTAGCTGGACATGGTTGGGTGCAGCTAGAGTCCCAACTACTAAGGAGGCTGAGGTGGGATGATTGCCTGAGGCCAAGAGTTTGTGGCTACAATAAGCTATGATTATACCAGTGTACTCTAGTGTGAGTGACAGAGTGAGACTCCCTATCTTAAAAAAATAAGAACAAGATCTTCTGAAGTTGCAAAAGTGCTTGGAAGTCATACAAAATAGAAACAAATCATTTCAAAACAAGAGATCTCATTTATGCCCCAAATTTTCCTTTCAAGACTAATTATATCTATATACTCATTCCATTTCTATAAAAGAAAATAAAAATGTGTAGGTAAATGCATGTAATAAGGCTAAATTGCCAAAGTCACAAATATATTAATTTTTATGGTAGGGGGTTTGATAGAGAATTTCTTTCTTACATTTCATAAATTTTCTTAAAAAATAAAAATTTTGGTTTTATAAAAAAGGAAAAAACATGATGAACATCCTATAAGTCAATACCCTATGCCTGCATTCACTGAAAATGAGCATGTCTTGGTGCTGAGCACAGAGCAGAAAGCAGCTAGCTCCTCATTGGGGGACCAAAGAAAGGGATTTGGAGGCCTGGATTTGGGGTTGCTAGGAAAGGCCAAGTACTAGTAAATCAGAAAAAAGATCACAATTGTGAAAAAAGCAAAGGCTCCAATCTTGTTTTTCTTGGTCCTAAGGAACATGCTGAATAGCAACCTTGTCAGCAATTAGAGAAAGTGGACATATTGCCATCTGGTGGTCACCATGAAAGACAGTTTAAGATAAGTTTATAATCTTGGCTATTCAGGATTAAAATGTTGCTCCTAAAATGGTTCTGGCATCCCCTGGCAGCTGGTAAGAAATGCCTAATCTAAGATCTCACCCTGAACCTGCTGCATCAAATGTACATTTTAAAAAGCTCCCAAATGATTTGCATGCCTGTTAACTTGGGGAAGCACTGGTTTCAACAAGACTGTTCATGTCTTAGGCTTTATTTCTCATCTAGAAGTCAAAAGTAGTCCTATCCAAAAAGATCAGCACCACTGTTATCAGCAAAATGGGATACATCTACCTTGAGGAAGACTCATGGGAGAAAGCATCTTCTATCCTAGTCTATAAATTGTAATGTTCATTCATCTAAATACAAAATAACCCCATGACCTATTGGTGCTTTACTCAGAACCAAGGATGTTAAAAAAAAAAATCATCAGATCAGATTCTTTGGTCAGAAACAAAGGTACAAACCCCCTAGTAGCACCTCTTCCTAAAAATAATGCTTTCATGGGTCACTTTAATGGATGAGGATGGGGAGGGATTAATGTCCACAAACAAAGTAGAAGCTGGGCACTGTGGCATATGCCTATAATCCAGTGTTTCTCAATCTTCCTAATGCTGCAATGTATTTTCATTGTTAAAAAGGGGTCATGACCCACAAGTTGAGAACTGCTGCTATAATCTCAGCACTTATGGGAGGCCAAAGCAAAAGGACTGCTTGAGGCCAGAATTTAAGACCAGCCTGAGAAATGTAGTGAGACTCTGTCTCTACACACACACAAAAAGTAGGTCCATCTTTATCATCTATTCCCATGGCACAGGGCCCTCTTCTTCAACTTTTCTACTGTCTTCTCAACTACTACTCTGGATAAAAAGGCATTTTGGGGGGAAAGGTCTAAAAACTACACCATCAAAAAAATAAATAATAAAGAATAAAAACTACGCTATCCCATACAGTGGCCACTAACTTAATTACATGAAGTTAAAATTTCAGTTCTTCAGATGCACAAGGCATAGAAGTACACATTTCGACTGTTTAACAGCTACATGTGAATAACAACTATTATATCAGAGTAGGTATAGTATATTTTATCATCTCAGAAAATTATATTGCATAGAGCTGGTCTAAAAAGATCTCCCAACTCCATCTTAGGTTTAAAGCTTATGCAACTAATAAAATCTGAAAAATAAAATATATGCATACCACTCTATACAAGCCTATGTATGTATAAAGGAACAGTGATATTCAGTACATAATTCCATTCAGAGATCATTGCATACAGAGATCATATTTAGAAATTGACTTCTATGAGGGTTCAATTGCTGGGAGTATTTTAGGAACTACAGAAAGATTCTACCTTACTAGCCACCCCGATTAACTGTCATCCTCTTCTTTTTAGATTTTTATTGGTTTCACTGTTAACTCAATGTTTCTCTGTAGGCTTATAATAGCCTCTAGAGTGGCAAGTAAATCTCTATGGTGAATAGTCTAGGAAACTTGAAAGTAATCAAACATTCAACAAGTATCAGGGGCCTTAGGCTTGAACTGCATACACTGCCATCAGAGGCTCCCCCGTGAGTTGAACAAGCCTTCATACTTCTCACCTGTATGCTCTTCTCCCAAGCAAGTGTAGCTAAACTCTAATGAGTAAAAAGGGGACAAGCTGAGATTCTTCAGAATCCATTCTCTTGGTTCTAAACTCAGACTTCAGATTTAACTGGTGAAAAAGCAAAAGTGGAAGGAAGAGCAAGAACCCTATCTCATAAGGTGTTTTTTAGGATTAACAGACTTCCTAAGATTCTACTATACAAGAAAACAAAACAAAAAAGATCAAAATTTTACAAACTAAACAAAAATGATTCATGCCAAAGATACTCGCAGTATTTTAAAGATTTAGATTAAAATTAATAAAAGATAATTTTGCAAGCAAATTATCCATTTTCTACCACTAACTAGTGGTCCTTTGTTATTTTAAAAATTGGAAATTCACTGGCGAAGTAACCTGCCTACTTTTGATTTCTCAATTTGTGGAAACCATTCTGAAACCAGGATTACATACATAAGCTTTCAGAAACTACTTAACAAAATCTTATTAAGTATATTACCTCACAGAAGAAATCACAGTTCCCTAAAATATCACTTAAAAACTAAACACAGTTTGCCATTCTTTAAAAAAAAAAATCTACCAAAAAAAAAAAAAAAGAAACAAACTCTGCAAATACATTTCCTCATTCTCATGGAAATTACAGATATTTAAAATAAATAAAAATAAAGAAATAAAGTTAAAACAGAAATGGGGGTGGAGAAGTGTTTAAAAAGCAGCTTCAATCTCCCACACACGAAACTTTTCTTACTCTGGCAATTGCAATAATCACCAGCCTGTCAGACTTAATCCCATCCCAGTACACACCACAGGCTGCCTTCAACTTGCTGCCCACTTACCCATTCAAAGAAGGGAGTGTTTCCAGGGAAACACATATAAATAACTATAGGAAATGCACACTAACACCTACTAAATATTAATCCATCTAGTCCTTCAATCATAAATACAAACCACTCAAAAATCAGAAGATAATTAGGGGGAAGCAATAGCACAAAAAAGAAGCAAGAAAACAGGTCAACTCACTCTGACAGTAACATAAATAATTCAGAGAATAAAGTAGAAATTTTTTTAATTCTCATTTTCTTAAATGCAATTCAGTAAAACATGGCCAATGTACAATAAGAATAAGCTTCTAAAAATAAGAAAAAATAACAGAAGAGTTCTTATAAATTAAAACTACAATTTTCCAAATTAAAAATGCAGCAATGGACAAGCTGAATTGTAAAAGGAAAAGCCAAAGACCAAGTTAAAGGCCTGAAGAAAAGAAAGGAGACAAAGAATATTAGGATGAAGTACGAGACATGTACTATAAATTCAAAAAGCTCAACTAACTTTTAATAGTAGTGGCAAAGAGAGAAAGAGACATTGGAGGAGAACAAATAATAGAAGAAAATTTTCCTGAGCCAAGCAGAAGATTTAAAGAGGTCAACAGGTACCAAGCAAGAATCATCTAGAAACATCATAGGGAAATTTCAGAATTCGAAGGACAGAAAAGATCCTAGAAAGAAGGAAAAAAAAGAGACTGACATCAGATCTCTAATCAGTAGCAATTGGGCCTAGAAGACAATAAAACAATTTCTTCAAAGTTGTGAGGAACAAAATTTGTATAATTTCATAAATGTGAAGTACCACGGACTGATAAACACACAAAAAAAGAATGTCATGCATTAATGTACATAGTTACCATTCAATAAAATTAAAAAAAAAATTTAAAAAAAAAAAAAAAGAATGTCATTAAACTAGGACATGTCGCTGACTGTAAAACACAACATAGTTTCAAAGTTGTTAAAATATGGAGGAAAATACAACTTACCATTGATGAAATACAATGCCTATATTCAGACAAATTATTAATCAGTGTGAGGATAAAATAAAGGCATTTTCAAAAACTCCTTAACTCCACTATTCAAATCTCCTCATGAAAAACTCACTTAAGTAGGTAATCTAGCATATCAGGAAAGAAATCTATGCAGATAACACAAGCCACAAGAGTCATATATGAGAACAAATACAGGAAACAAAAATATCTACATGTTTCACTACACTGGGATGCTTAAGGAGTATAACATTTAAAGAGCAAAGTTTTGGGGACACTGCATGATTCTCTTCTATGGATCAAGTCACCTTACCAGTTGTAGAAAGAATTATATTTATATAATCATACTACCAAGTAAATGCTATTCATTGGTTTTCAATTTTTAGAATCTATCTGTGGATGAAACAAGGAATACTCGAGTTAAGAAATGGAATGTAAATGATACAAATAACATCACTAGACACAAATCCAATAAGTAGGACTGATGCAGCCAAGCACTTTATCTTATACAGCAGAGTCTGTCAACAGATACTATCCCAAAGTGATGAATCACGAAATAGAGATATAAGTGCATTTTTATTGGCAATAATTGTTTCTAAAAATTAGGCATAATTTTTATAACCTATTCTGTGTTAATTTTTTTCTTTTATTTTTTTTATGTGCATGCATGGAAAAAAATCTCCCATACTGTGCAAAGGTAAACCTGGAGAAGTTCCCAGAATGTCGTAAATGCTTTCTAAATAAGAGTTGTCTTGTTCTCTGTTTCCTAAAAAGAAAACAAGTTTTCCCAAGATTGGGAGGCATCACTTTTATCAAGTGTACCAAAAAGAGATAAACTGATTTGTATCTATATCACAGAACCAATTTTAAGCCCCCCAAAAGTTAATCAACTAGAAGCTGTACCTGTTAAGTCCTTAGAACACGTAGCCAGCTTTTCCAAGTGACTGTTGATTTTTTCGATAGCTTTGAAGTTCTTATTCCTCTTCAGGACATCCACAGCAGACCGAGACTGTCGATCCAGCAAAGTGGGATCTGCTCCAAAACGCAGGAGCATCTGCACATCTTCTGTTTGTCCTAGAGTATGCCAAAATGAGAAGTGGGGATTGTCATGGTTCCTTCCATAAGGAGATGTCCCCATGAGTGCACCTCCTCCCAGTGCCCTGCCTGAGAAGCCCAGGGCAAGAGGACCAGGGTCCCTCTGTTTACAGAACCTGAAGTGCCAGGCTCAGGGCAGGCCACCCAACTCCCCTGAAGCCAAGAGTTCTGTATAGAGTGGGAAGGACAATGGCTTTTAAAAGGTTCAGAAGTGCGCTCCTCTCTATCTTTCTCCCCGCTCCTTGGCAACAAGCTAAGAGAGGGGAAATCTGGTTACTAGGCAACAGTTACAGCTGTAAGGATAACAGCAAGCTGTGACTTCAGATTTCTTTATTCCCAAGAAAGGAAATAGAATATTCTTCTAGGAAAAAAAAAAAAAAGCCTATCTGGCAATAGGAAAAGAAAGTGGCAATTGCTTTAGCATCAAGGTTTTTTTGTTGTCACTGTTACCACCCTCAACCTTCTGGCTGTCAACTCCATTTGCTGTTCTGACGTGTCCATTTGCCAAACATCAAGGCATCTCTGTGATTACAGATGCAACAATTTTCAGAATGAAACAGGTACATCCCTGGGGCTACACGGAGACTTATGTAGGCCCACAGAGTTAAACAAATCCATGCCTGATCTTGACCTTTCAAACACAGCTTTCCTAAAATTCACCTCTGACAAGTCACCTTTATTCCAGATTATCTATCATCCCACTCACAGGGTTTTAATTTCCCATCACCCTAGACACAACTGTCCTTCTCCTACTTTGCAAAAAATAAATAAATAAAGTCATACTTCTACTCACGGAGAATCTCACTGTGGTAGGCAGAGTTCTCAGACATATAGGCACACCTTCTCGCAGTTATACAATCAAGACTAATCTAGGGGCTATTGTGATGAGACTGTGCAAATGTATTTAAGGTCCCAAATCAGTGGACCTTAAGATAGGGTGATCACCCAGGTGAACCTAAATGAATCACATGCATCCTAAAGGTCAGAGTTTTAGAGGTCAGAGATGGAAGAGTTCAAAATGTAGAAGTATGAGAGAGATTTGATGCACAAGAAATTCTCTTCTTGTTGTTTTGAAGATAGAGAGAACCACAGGTTTTGTGGCCTATAGAAGCTGAGAGCAGCCTCTGGCTTCTAGACAGCAAGAAAATGGGGATCCCAGTCAAAGAACTGGACTCCGTCACAATCACTTGACCTTGAAAGACAGCCAACAACTCCAGATAAGAACACAGCCAAAGCTAACACCTGAATTTCAGCCTTGCAAAACAAAGAGAAGAAAACTCAGACGATCATGCCATATTACTGACCTATAGAACTGTGAGCCTATAAATGGGTTTTATTTTAAGCACTTGTATGTATGGTCATTTGTTATATAATATAGAAAACTAATGCAATTACTGCAGTATACTGTTCCGAAGGAGGTAAAAACTCCTGACCTCCAGAGTATCAACCCAAGGGACAATTAAAGTCAGTTGATGCCTGTGCCTACAAAGCCCTTTTTAAAAAGCACTATAATTCACCCCCTACCTACCTACTTCCAAAATTTTACATTTAATAATTATAGAAAATTTTACTATATTTATGTTGTTTGGATAATCTATGTAGTAATAACTTTAGTAATAATTTAATCCAGAAAATATTTAACCCTTAAAGTCTTACAATAACAGGAATCTTTTCAAATTTAAAGTTACCAAAAATATAAAATAACAAAATTTAAAGTTATACAAGAACATTTGTTCCACAAGAGTATCCCTGAATCAATCAATAAGACATTCAAGCACAGGTGACCTATAGAAGACTGAAACTAGACCCACATCTTTCACCATTAACTAAGATAGACTCTCACTGGATTAAAGATTTAAACTTAAGACATGAAACTATAAAAATACTACAAGAAAGTGTAGGGAAAACACTTGAAGAAATCAGCCTGGGCAAAACTTTTATGAGGAGGACCCCTCAGGTAATTGAAGCAACATCAAAAATACACTACTGGGACCTGATCAAACTAAAAAGCTTCTGCACAGCCAACAATACAGTAAATGAAGTAGGTAGACAGCCCTCAGAAAGGGAGAATATTTTGCAGGTTATGTCTCCAACAAAGGTTTAATAACCAGAATCCACAGAGAACTCAAACGTATTAGCAAGAAAAAAAACAAGTGATCTCATCTCAGGGTGGACAAGGGACTTGAAAAGAAATTTCTCTAGAAAAGATAGGTGCATGGCCTACAGATATATGAAAAAGTGCTCTCCATCCTTAATCATCAGAGAAATGCAAATCAAAACTATTTTGAGATATCACCTAACTCCAGTGAGATTAGCCCATATCACAAAATCTCAAACCAGAGATGTTGGCATGGATGTGGAGAAAAGGGAACACTTCTACACTGCTGGTGGGAATGCAAACGAATTTGTTACTTTTGGAAAGACATCTGGAGAACACTTAGAACACTAAAAATAGACCTTCCATTTGATCCTACAATTCCTTTATTAGGTATATATCCAGAAGAGCAAAAATCACATTACAACAAAGATATATGTATTAGAATGTTTACTGCAGCCCAATTCACAATTGCTAGGTCATGGTAGAAGCCCAAGTGCCCATCAACCCACAAATGGATCAACAAATTGTGGTATATGTACACCATGGAATATTATGCAGCTCTAAAGAAAGATGGAGACTTTACGTCCTTCATGTTTACATAGATGGAGTTGGAAAATGTTCTTCTTAGCAAAGTATCTCAAGAATGAAAGAAAAAGTATCCAATGTACACAGCCCTATTTTGAAACTAATTTATAGCTTTCATAGTAATGTTATAATCTAATTATAGCCTTGGAATATGGGAAGGGGGAGGGAGAGGGGAGGGAAAGAGAGTGGATGAGTAGAGGGAGGGTGATTGGTGGGGTCACCGCTATGGTTTATCTGACAAGGGTACAAGTGAATCATTCTAAAAGCAGAGTATGAATGTCTTAATAACTAAGAAATTTACATGAAGGCTATGTTAACCAGTTTGATGAGAGTATTTCAAATTCTATATGAAAACACCACACTGTACCCTGTGATTGCATTAATGTACAAAGCTATGATTTAATAAAAAAAAAGAATTCACAAAAAAGACATTCAAGCACAAAATATATTAGGGAAAACTTTTAGAAAAGTAAACCGCAAACATGATCCAAAAACAGAAATGCACAAGTTGAAATTTCTGGCTATTAAAGAGTTTGTTCATGATTTTTTTGGTTTTTTATTTTATTGAAAAGTAAATTTATTTCAGGTTAATGTGAGGGTACCAAAAAGCAGGTTGAAATATTTGATTTTGTTAGGTAGAGTCCCTTTTGTAGTTATGTCCTATACAAAAGGTGTGCCAAACACCCCCAGCCCATGCCCATTCAGTGACAGCACCCTCCCTCATTTGCCCTCCCCGCCCAATTTGAATTGAAAAGTTTTTCACCTACATGGGCATGTATTAAATCATCTACAGGCTTCATATTAGTATTGAATACATTAGATAATTGCTTTTCTATTCTTGTGATACTTCATTAAGAAGAATGTGTTTCAACTCCATTCAGGATATTACAAAAGATGTGAAGTCATCATCTTTTTTATGCCTTAATAGAATTCCAATAGTATTCCATGGTATGTATATATCACAATTTGTTAATCCATTTTTAAGTTAATGGAAATTTAGGCTGTTTCCACATTTTGGTGACTATAAATTGAGCTGTGATAAACAATTTAATACAAATGTCCTTATGATAAAAAGATTTTTTTTTCTGGGTCAATGTCTAGTAGTGGAATTGTGGTGTCAAATGAGAGATTTAATTTGAGTTCTTTGAGGATTCTCCATACTTCTTTCCAAAGAGGCTATATTACTTTATAGTCCCACCAACAGTGTACAAGTGTTCTACTCTAGCCACATCTGTATCAGCATCTGCAGCTTTGGGACTTTGAGATGTGGGCTAATCTTACTGGGGGTAAGTGATATTTCAGGGTGGTTCTGATTTGTAGTTCTCTGATGATTAGGGACAGTGAGCATTTTTTTCATATGTTTGTTAGTCATTTGTCTGTCTTTTTTAGAAAAGGTTCTATTCATGTTTCTTGCCCAGTAACAGATGGGACTGTTAGCTCCTTTTTTGTTAATTGAGTTATCTGTAAATCCTAATTATCAAACTTTTGTCCAATGTGTAATATGCAAGTATCTTTTCCCATTCTGAAGGTTGTCTATTTGCTTTGGTTGTTGTCTCCTTAGCTGTACCTAAGCTTTTCAGTTTAATTAAGTCCTACTTATTTATTTTTGTTGTTGTCGCAATTGCCACAGAAGTCTTCTTCATAAAATCTTTCCCCAGGAAAATATCTTCAACAGTTTTTCCCACACTTTCTTCTAGCATTTTTATTGTTTTTCATGACTTAGATATAAATCTTTTCTCCACCTTAAATCAATTTTTGTAAGTGGTGAAAGGTGTGGGTCCAGATTCAGTCTTTTATAGGTGATTATCCAGTTCTCCCAGCACCATTTATTGAATAGGGATTTTTTTCCCCAGTGCGTGCTCTTGTTTAGTTTATCAAAGATCTGGTGGCTGAAAGATATTAGTTTCATCTCATTTTCCATTCAGTTACAAATGTCTATGTCTTTATTTTTGTGCAATACCATACTGTTTTGATCACTATGGTCTTGTAATATAGCCCAAAGTCTGGTACAGTGATGCCTCTGCCTTTGTTTTTATTACTAAGTATTGCCTTGGTTACATGGGGCTTTTTCTGGTTCCATATGAAACAAACAACTATTTTTTCCAAATCTTCAAAGTACAATGTTGGGATTGTACTGACTGAATCTGTAGATTGCTTTAGGAAGTACAGACATTGCAACACTGTTGATTCTCCCCAGCCATGAGCATGGTATATTCTTCCATTCGTTAATATCTTCTGCTATTTCTTTCCTTAGAGTTTCATAATTTTCTATGTGGAGGTCCTTCACCTTTTTGTTAGGTATGTTCTCAGGTATTCCATTTTCTTTGAAGCTATGGTAAAGGGAATTATGTCACTGATTAGCTTCTCAACTTAGCTGTTCCTGGCATATACAAATACTACTGATTCACGGACATTGATTTTATATCCTGAGACATTACTGTATTTTTTGATCACTTCCAAGAGTTTTGTGGCTGAGTCTTTGTTTCTCTAAGATGATATTATTGGCAAAAAGTTTGACCTTCTCTGCCACCATTTGGATGCTCTTTATTTCCTTCTCTTGCCTGATTGCATTGGCTAGAACTGCCAGCACTATGTTGAATAGAAGTGGCGACAGAGAATATCCTTGTCTTGTTCCAATTCTAAGTGGGAAAGCCTTCAATTTTACTCCAGTATGATATCTTCCATGGGTTTGTCATAGATGGCTTTAGTCAGCTTAAGAAATATGCCACCTGTGCCTATTTTCTTAACTGTTCCTGTTAAAAAAGGATGCTGAATTTTGTTAAATACATTTTCTGCATCTACTGAGAGAATCATATGGTCCTTGTTTTTGCTTCTGTTGATACGGTGAATTACGTTTATGGACTTGCATATGTTAAACCAGCCTTGCATCCCTAGAATGAAACCTACTTGGTGATGATGCATAATTTTTTTATTATGTAGATGTAACCTATTGCCTATTTTATAGAGAATTTTTGTATCTATAGTCATTAGTGAAATTAGTCTGAAGTTTTCCCTTTTAGCTGGGTCTTTTCCTGGTTTTGTATCAGGATGATGTTTGCTCTGTAGAATGTGTTGGAGAAGAGTCCTTCCTTCTCCATTTTTTGGAAAAATTTCTGCAGAATGGATATAAGCTTTTCTTTGAATGCTCCATTTTTTTGTTGGAAGTTTTTTTTATGTTTCTTTTATCTCAGTGCTTGATATTGATCAGTTCAAGAGATCAATTTCTTTTTGAAGATTTGATCTTCAAGAAGATATGATCCTAGGAGAGGGTATGATTCCAGGTACTGATCCATTTCCTCCACATTGTCAAATATCTGGGCGTATAATTTCTTGTAGTATTAAGAGACAATCTCTTGTATGTCTGTGATATCTGTTATTTCTCCTTTATCATTTCTGATTGAGGTTATTAGAGATTTTACTTTTTTGTTTCTAGTGAATCTGACCAAAAGTTTATCAATTTATCTATTTCTCTGAAGAACCAACTTTTTGTTTCATTAATTTTTTGAATGATTCTTTTGTTTTCATCCATTAATCTCTGATTTGGTTTTGGCTTTTTCTTCTGCTTAGTTCAAGATTAGATGGTTCTTATTTTTACACTTCCTTCAGATGACTCATTAGTTTATTGATGTGTTCTCTTTCTGTTTTTTGGATGTAAGCATCTAACGTGATAAATTTCCCTCTTAAAACTGCTTTTGCAGTATCCCACAGGTTTTAATAACTTGTAGTTTCATTGTTGTTGTATTTGAGGAACTTAACAATTTCCTCCTTCATCTCTTCCTGGACTCAATTGTCATTCAGCATAAGGTTCTTTAACTTCCATGCCTTTATGTGGGGATGAACACTTTTGTCAGAGTTGAGGTCCACTTTCATTGCTTTGCAGTCTGAGCATAATCAAGGTATGCTTTTAATTCTTTTAATTTTTAATTATTGTTTAAATTTCTTTCAATTATTTAAAATTCTTTAAATTTTTATTTTGTTAAGGTTTGATTTGTAACCTAGCATGTGATCTATATTGAAGTATATTTCATGGACTGATGAGAAGAATATATATTCCTAAGCTTTGGGATCATGTGTTCTGTGTATCTATTAAGCCCATTTGTTCTAGGGTCACATTTAAGTCCTTTGTATCTTTGTTTAGTTTCTGTTTAAAGAATCTGTCCAGTTCTGTCAGAAGTGTGTCAAAGTCCCCAGCTATTATGGTGTTGTAAGATATCATATTGCTCAGACCAATCAAGGTCTGTTTCATAAATTTGGGAGCATTTAAGTTGTGTGCATAAATATTTAGAACTGAAATGTCCTATTGTATTGTTCCCTTGACCAGTATAAAGTGACCATCTTTCTCTTTCTTAACTTTAAATCCACTTGTATCTGAAAATAAGACCGCCTTTCTTCTGATTTCCATTTGCTTGAAATACTGTTTTCTTTTTTTTTTTTTCTTTTTTGAGACGGAGCCTCAAGCTATCCCCCTGGATAGAGTGCCATGGCATCACAGCTCATAGCAACCTCCAACTCCTGGGCTCAAGCGACTCTCCTGCGTCCGTCTCCCAAGTAGCTGGGACCACAGGCGCCCGCCACAATGCCCGGCCATTTTTTGGTTGCAGCCATCATCGTTGTTTGGTGGGCCGGACTGGGGATTCGAACCCGCCACCTTAGGTGTACGTGGCTGGCGCCTTAGCCGATTGAGCCACAGGCGCCGAGCCAGAAATACTGTTTTCAATCCCGTAACCCTGAGTCTTGATGTGTCCTTTAAGGTTCATTTCATCTCCTGTAAACAACATATGATGGCTTGTACTTTTTTATCCAATCAGCCAACCTATGCCTCTTCAGTGAGGAATTCAAGCCATTAACATTTATTGAGAGAATTGACAAGTGTGATGGTGTTTCATTCACCTTATTTTGTGTAAGTCCATTGCATAGTTTTAGCCCTAGAGACACTGTGGAAGCTAAGTTTTGACCATTAGTTTCTGGGTTATTCCTTTGTTGGTGGTCCATTGTGATAATCAGTGTTGAGATTAGGTCTAAGTATTTCCTGTAGAGCTAGTCTTATTGTGGTGAATTTCCTCAGAGTTTGCTTATCAGTAAAAGATTTGATTTCTCTATCAATTTTAAGGCTTAGTTTAGCAGGATACAGAATTTTGAGCTGAAATTGTTTTGTCTGAGAAGTTTAAAGGGAGATGATCATTCTCTTCTGGCTTGGAAAATTTTAGCTGAAAAGTCTGCTATGACCCTAATGGATCATCCTTTGTAGGTCAACTGGCACTTACTCCTGGCTTTTGTCTTGACTTTGGACAGGTTCATTATAATGTGTCTTGGAGAAGCTCTGTTTGAGTTGAGATGACCTGGGGTTCGATATCCCTCTGAAAGGAGTATGTCAGAATCTTTAGTGAAACTTGGGAAGTTTTCATTTATGATATCCTCCAGTAGGGCTTCCACTCCTTTGGGATGATCTTCGTCCTCTTTAGGGATTCTTGTAATTCATATGTTTGAACACTTCATAAAGTCCTGTAATTCTATGATGACTATTCTACTTTCTCTCTCTTCTTTTCTGTCTCTTTAGCTATGTGGATTAGTTCATGAACTTTATTCTCTAGCTCTGAGATTCTTTCTTCTCCATGGTCTAATATGTTCTTGATACTTTCTACTCCATCTTTACATTCTCTGATCACTTCATTTCCATAAGCTCTGCCATATACTTTCTATATTTCCCATTTATTTCATTCATTTTTTGGTTTTATTTTTGGTTTTATTTGGTTTTTCTACTTTCTGGTCAATTTCTTTTATTGCCTTTATCATCCATATTTTAAATTCCCTTTCTGTCAATTCCACTAATTCTTTATAGGTGGAATCCTGTGCACTAGCTGCCTCATGGTCTCCTAGGGGAGTTGTTCTGTTTTGGTTTTTTCATATTGCCAGAATTTTTCTGTTGATTTCTCCTCATGTGTGTTTTCTTCTTGTTCCCCTCCTTGCCCTACTTTTTTTGTTCTTACTATCTGTTTTGATCTAAATAACCTTATCTCAGAGCTTACATGTTGAGATGAAGTCTTGGTATAGGGCCAAAAGGAGCAAGTAGAGCCAAAAGGAACGAGTAGGGAGAAAGATGAGGAAAAGAAAGAAAAAAGAAAAGAGAAGAGAGAAAAAGGAAGGGTGATGAAAGAAAAGAGCTGAAGAACAGGAGAGAAGGACAGAAAGACAGAATGAGAGTGACCAGAGAAATGGTAATGTTCAGCATGGTGCTAAGGCAACACCTATAACTCAAGAACTGGGGGTGGGGGGGTCTGGGTTGAGTGTGTCCATCAAAATCAGGACCTCCTTATCAGCCTGAGCAAAGCCATTCATAACTCTGCCAAATGTAGGAAGAGAAAGAAAAGAGAAAAAGCAAAAACAAGAAAGAAAGTAAAAATTAAAAAAAAGAAAAATTCAGGAGTGTGGACTTGACAATACTGTCTTCCCAAGGCCAAAGGTAGAAAGACTCCTTAGACTGTGATCTCTTGGCCTTCTTGAGCCAGACCACTGCTGTGACCTCCCAGCAGACCAATGCCATGACACCCCAGCAGTCAGAGAAAAGAGAAAAAAAAATTATATAAAGAAAATTAAAAATACAGTTGTATTAAATAAAGAAAAAACAAGGAAGAGGAAAACAAGGGAAAAAAGAGAAAAGAAAAATAGGGGAATATCTCAGCTGTTGTATGAGTGATTTATATGGGAAAGATGAGAAAAGTAGAAAAAGTCTCTTTTGAAAGAGAGAAAGAAGGAGAAAAGTGAAACAATAAATGAAGCTGAAATACTGCAACCAAAAATACAGGAGCCCTTGCTTTTGATGAAAGTAAAAATGGAAATTGAGAATAGAACCAACAAAATTAGAAAAACAAAAACAAAAAAGTACAAATAGCCAAAAACAGCAATAACCTCAGCAACAAAGAAAAAGAAAACTAAAATATATGCCAAAGGGAATAACTATAATAGGAATATATATATACACATTACAACATATTGCCAGGACACCAGGCAGCACTGTGGTTTTAGGAGCCAAAGAACACAAACCTCTTCCTAGTTTCCCAGAACAGGTCCTACCTTCCTAACTTAGTTGCCCTAGGTGAGAGACTTATTGTTTCCTCAGCATTCAGCCCCCACTGGGTTGGGGTCTTAAAGCTCTCCAGAATCCTTAAGAGGCAATTCTCATAGTGCTCCCTGATAATAATTCCCAGGGAGTGTGGGAGCCACTCAGCTTGCCCCAAGAGTGGAAGCCCAGTATCAGCAGGCGGTACAGAGTCAGTCGTGCTTTAGGCCCATCCATGCTTTAGGACCCTGCCACAATGGCAGCCCAGCTGGCTGCCATGACCTTCCCACTATGTCCTGTCAGCCAGCAGGTGATGGTAAATCCACTCCACCTGGTATTCAAACCTGGTTGCTGTATACTGTTTGAGTCCATCCACTTTTCCAAGCTTTCCACTCAATGGTGCAGCCTCCCCTAAAATCCAAGAACTGCAGAAAGGCTTCCTCCCATCCCCAGACCTCTGTGAGGGTACCAAACAGTTCCCATTGGCTCCCAGGCACTGGCCTACTCAGTCAGTCCTCCACAGCTCCAGATCTCCCGCTGTCTCCTACAGTCAGTCCATCACTGCCTCGCTATACTCCCAGAGCAACAACTCCAGGTAGGTTCCCCACACCAGAAAGGTTGGGTTCTCTTTTTCCCCTGATGTGCTGGGAGAAGTGGGCAGAGAGATCCTACAAGTCTGCCATCTTGCTCTGCCCTTCTTCATGATTTTTAAAATGGATATTGGGGGATATCAAATTGCTGCAGTATGGTATTCTATTATATACAAGTAATGAACTAACAGTTTTATTTTATATCAGCATGTCCGAAATATAAAAAGCACCTTTTCTTACAATTATTTAGACTCACAAATAAAAATTTAAAAATCCCAATGTCAATTTAAAATCATGTACAGGTTTTCAAAATTCTTTTTTTTTTTTTCTTAGAGTTTCACTTTGTTACCCTCAGTAGTGTTATGGCATCACAGCTCCCAGCAACCTCAAACTCCTGGGCTCAACAGAGCCTCTTGCCTCTGCATCCCAAATAGCTGGGACTACAGGTGTCTACCACAATGCCCAGCTATTTTTAGAGATGGGGGTCTCACTCTAGGTCAGGCTGGTCTCAAACTCCTGACATCAGGCAATCTACCTGCCTCACCCTCCCAGAGTGCTAGGATTATAGGCAAGAGCCACCGCAACTGACCCCAAATTCTTTAAGGGAATAAGGAAGCAAAATTTGAAGACCACTGACAAAGTAGACTTTTTTTTTTCTTTTTTGGCCTGATTGGTATTCACCTCTCCTTTTACTGAGGATGACCCAGTTTTCATTTGAGATAATACCTCTTTCCCTTCAGCCTACCTGATTTGATGGAGTTAACACCAAGCAAACAAACTGGTTACCACCACATCCCTCACCACTGCCCCAGCAGTAACATCTCACCAGAGCCTGGCCAATTAGATCATCCCATCTTCTGGCTGCCCCATTCCCTCAGCTCTAGGAGCTAATGCTTCACCAGGACTGACCAATCAGATCATTCATCCAAAGGATCTAGCCAATCAGAACATCCCATCTTCTAGCTGTGTCCCTACCTCCCCAGCTGCAGAGAAAAAGACCTCATCAAGACTTGGCCAGTCAGATCATTCCATTCTTCTGGCTCTGTTCCATCCCTCCTCCAGGGGCTAAGACCTAACCAAGACCTAGAAAATCAGCATTCCATCATTCTGGCTCTAATGATTGGTTCAGGCAGGACATGTGACCAAAGTCAGGTCACACTGAAATATTGATTGGGAGGAGGTATCCTCTTTGAGATAGACAATTTGGAGAAAATAAGCCAGAAGGTTCTGGATGCCACAAATGAAATAGAAACTGCCTGAGAATGAACCTAACACAGAAGAAAACGGAGCTAAGAGGAAAGACAGATTCTTGAGTATACCTTTGGATTGAGTATCTGAGTCAAACTCTGGACTCTTCAGTCACATGAATCAATAAAGTCCTTTTCTTACCTAAATCAGTTTGAGTGTCTGTAGTTTATAACCCAGACAGATGCAACAAACCTCAATCCATCCTCACTCCTTCAATTCTAGGAAATGACATGTCTAGGATTTAGGATTTCTGGTGATTTCCTGAGACTCTGGTCCTCTCAAGTCACTATGTACCAGAGCCAGTAGGACCATCATAACAGCCAGTACCACCAAAAATACTAACAGAACTGAAGATTTCTAAGGACCTACTGATGCTGCAATTACTTTAAGTGGTGTGTTTAAAATTTAGACCATTATTAAAGAATCTGGAAAATTCTTGATTCTACATGTACCAAAAAATACTCAAGATGGAGATAATCTCAGACAATGTTGGGGCAACCTTTCTGGGATTCAAGTTAGCAGTAGCTTTCAAAATCAAAACACACAGCACTATGCAAACATCTTGAACACATATGTTTTACTTGTACATCATAAAATATCTGCAAAAGAAAACATAAAATATGAGTAACATTCATTCCTCCAGTGGCTAAAGGACAAAGGTAGGATAGAGACTCTCAGTATGAACCTTTTGTTCCTTTTTATTTTTAAATGTAATATACTTAAAATTAAAATTTATTCAAATAAAAGAAGTATGGAAAATTCTCAAAGAACTAAAAGTTGAACTCCCATTTGATCCTACAATCCTATTACTAGGTATCTACCCAGAAGAAAAAAAAAAAGCATTTTACCACAAGGACATCTGCACTGGAATGTTTACTGCAGCTCAATTCACAACTGCCAAGATGTGGAAGCAACCCAAGGGCCCATCAATCCATGAACAGATTAACAAACTGTAGTATATATACCATAGTACTTTAAAAAAAGTACTAGTGACTACATCTTTTGTATTTATCTGGATGGAGTTGAAGTACATTATTCTTAGTAAAGTATCATAAGAATGGAAAGACAAATATCCAGTGTACTCAACAGTAATATGAAACCGATATATAAACAACTACATGTCTACGCAAAAGGAAAACAGAAGTATATTCAAGTGAGGGGAAGGAACAGGGCAGAAGGGGAAAATGGAGGGAGTAGGAAGCGTGATTGGCAAGTTCTCACCTAATGCACACAATATGAGGTATTCAGGACATCACCCGGGTGAAAGGTTCAATTACAACTTGAACTTTACCTTAGAAATGAAAACAATGTAACCTGAACATTTGTACCCTCACATAAATCTGAAATTTAAAAAAAAATCCAAATAAATGTATAAATCCTTCAAACAGGCAATGTCTCAACTAAGAAATCACCTACAAATACATCCCCACTGATTCACAAAGATATATGTAGAAGAATGGTCCCTTAACATCATTTTCAATTGCAAATTAAACTAAAAATCATTTTAACATCCAACAGTAGCATATGGCCACAATAGAGAATTCTGTGAGATGGCTAAGATACATTGCCCAGTTAAAAAAACAAGTTGCTAAACAGAATATAGCGTGTACTCACATTTATATTGGAAAGGGAAAAAAATGGCTTTGTAAATAAATAAACCTACTGGCAAGATCCACAAAAAAATGTTTTAATAGTTGACTTTGTAGAAAAGGATTTACTTTTAATCATATATTCTTCTGAAGTGTTCAAATTTGATTTTACCAAAAACATGAACTTTAAAATTTTTCCCCTTTAAAAATGTTTTAACTAAAATATAGTTCAAATACCATAAAATTCATCTTTCCAAAGTATAATTCAGTGGGTTTAAGTATATTTATAAAGTTGTACAACTATCACCCCTATCCAATTCTAAAACATTTTCATCACCCCAAAAAGAAACCTTACATGCATTAGCAATCAATCCCCACTCCTACTTTCCAAACTCGTGGAGATCAATAATCTACTTTCTCTCTCTAGAGATTTCCTTATTCTGGAAAGTCTGTATAAATGGAATCATGCGACACTTATCCTTTTATCCTTTTGTATCTAGCTTCTTTCACTTAGCATGTTCTCAAGGTTCTGTAGCATGTGTCAGTACTTCCCTATATGGCTAAATAATATCCCACTGTATGGATATACCACATTTTGTTTATCCATTCACTAGATTATGAAGATGTGGGCTTTTCTACTTTTTTGGCTATTATGAATAATGCTGCTCTGAACCATCACATACATGCTTTTGTTTGGCATATTTACATTTCTATTTGACATATGCCTATATGCATATTCTCAGGTCTTAGGGTAACTATTTAACTTTTTTAGTAACTGTTAAAATGCTTTCCAAAGCAGATGCACTATTTTTCTTACCCACTAATAATGTATAAAAGATCCAATTTTTCCACATCCTTGTCCACAATTGTTATTGTTCATCCTTTTTTTTTTTTAATCTTAGTCAGCCTAGTGGGTATGACATGTATTTAAAATTTTTTAGAAACTCCAATAGATCAGGAATCCACTGCCTGGAGCAAATCAGGAATCTACTGCCTGGAGGTATAGTAGGGAAAGATTTTCCAACTCTAGCCACAAATCTGGGAATAATATGCACATAAAACAACACATTGATAATTTTGACTACATAAAAAGAAAAAATACATAACAAAAAAGATCAATGTCAGAAGAAAATTGACAATCTAGGATAAAATATTCACAATATACTATATATTGATACTACAGATGTAGAACCAATGAACAAAGAATTTTTTTAAATTGAGGACAAAGGACCAAAAAAACAGACAAATGGAAAAGAAACATGAACATGTAACTCACAGAAATAGAAAAATGATTCTCAAGCACAAAAACAAGTTCAAACTCACACATAATTAGAGAAATGCAAATTAAAACAACACTGAGATAACAATTCTCACCTATCAGACTGAAAAAACTTTTCAATCATGACAACAAATTATATTGGTGTGCCTGTGGGAAAGAGGCACCCTCATCCATTGTTGGTGGTAATACATATCAGTGCAACCCGCCTGAAAACTTGACAAGCTCTAACAAAACTACATATGTGTTTATGTGTATGAACTGGCATGGAGTGATTTCTAGGAATGATAAAAGCTAAGTGCCAAAAAATACACAGTAACTCTTGAAAAAGAAGGAAATGTAAGAAAACAC
The DNA here is from genome assembly GCA_963574575.1 of Galagoides demidoff. Lineage (NCBI taxonomy): Eukaryota > Metazoa > Chordata > Mammalia > Primates > Galagidae > Galagoides > Galagoides demidoff. The sequence continues at coordinate 21,040 of CAUYQV010198767.1, forward strand.
ACATGTATTTGCTCCTTACTGCAAAAGAAATACAGGAAGAATAACACTGATATTAAAGAAATTGATTCTCTACAGGCATGGATATGAAAGGGACAGAAAGGAGGAGATGGGAAAGGGGAGGTGGAGTGGGAAGGAGGAAGTGATACTTCTCCAAGGATATCTTATAAAGTTCTAAAGAAAGAAAATGGCAATTTCCTACCCACCAGACCAGAGGTCTCCAATTGGAGGCCTTTGGGCTGTGTCTAGATCACAGGCATTTTGAATTATGAGCTATCATTTGAACATCATAAGATTTCAGTTTTTAAAAATCCAGATTCCCATATGAAAACTATAACCCAATTATAGGCCAAGAATATGGGGAAAGAGGAAAGGGAAAAGGGAGGAGAGGAGAGGGGGGAGGAGGGGGTGGAGGGAGAGCCATTGGTGGGACCACACCTACGGTGTATCTTACAAGGGTACATGAGAAACTTACTAAATGTAGAATATAAATGTCTTAACACAATAACTAAGAAAATGCCATGAAGGCTATGTTAACCAGTTTGATGAAAATATTTCAAATTGTATATAAAACCAGCACACATTGTATCCCAGACTGCATTAATGTACACAGCTATGATTTAATAAAAAAATAAAAAATAAAAATTCAGATTCCCAAACATCTCTCGCCGGCAGCAGATGACAGCCAGCCTGGCTCCCCCAATCAGCTCTAGGCTACAATAGTAGCACCAGACACAATCTCCCCACCACTCCCTGCACTGCCCTTCCACTGAGGCTGAGATCCATCACCATTATGGAAGAAATGGTTTTCTTTATCCAAAAAAGAAAACAAACACTGAGGAAAATGAGTGACATCAGACACCTCCGTGGTGTGAACATAGTCCTGCTATTTCACAGGCTAACCAGATATATCTGTGTCAAAAGAACCAGCTCTTTCTAGCACGGGCCAGCCTCACTTTTTAATATAGACTGTGGGGACCCAGTGGGTATGGAAGTCTGCAATTCCTGTGTTAAATTCTATGTACCAAAAAGGAAGAATCATGTCTGTTGTCTGCTTCACAATTTATCTCTGGTAGCTAACAGATTGGGCATGAACTAGAGCATGTATTAACTATGTGATGAGGGAGAGAATAAATGCAGCAACAAGCCCATATCCTAATCATTCACCTTAACAGAAGCCATTTAAAGGTGGAAGAGAACATGGAATCCAGAATTCTTCCTTCTTTCACCCCCCACTCCTTTATGCATACAGCCCACTCTCCAGATGATTAATTCAAGGGAAAGTTTAAACCCCCTGAGCCAGCCATGGGAAGGAATGGATAAAACACAGACCAATTGTGTGGACCTTCACACGCCTAAAACCATCCAGCCCATAGCACCCGCTCTAGTGTGGTGCCGCTACTTACGCTTAATGAGGTATCCTGGGGAGTGGGCGGCAACAACATGTAGGACAGTGCAGCCATCTTCATCTTTCTGGTTGATGCGACCTTTCCACTCAGGCTTGTGGTCCATTAACCACTTGAAAAGATGGTTTTCCCCTAAAGGGAATTAAAATGACTTACTGATGTTATCTTCTGCATAATGAAAATCAGCAAAGCAGTAAAAGTTTACCATACTAAGGTAACCAAATGAGGACTCCAACATATTTCCACTCACCACAAATAGGTGTGGGAGACATGGGCCTTTGTAAATTGAAAGGATGAGTTAGGTCAGGTTCACTAGAAGCCTGAGACAGGGATTCCTATACATGTGATTGATTGAACTAGAGAGAAAGAGAGCAGAATGCAGGACAGGACAGGGAAAAGAACTAAGCAAGATAGTGGTCCTCACGGGAGTCACTCCAGCACAACCCCTAAAGAGCTTTGGAGCAAGAATTGCACCACAGCCTTGGCCCACTCTGGGGGATGAAAGCCGACCTCTTCAATCCCCATGTCAGTCAGTCAAGAACTACAGAATGCCCCCAGTGAGCAAGGTGAGGTCCTGAGAGAACCTCCCAAGGAAGTGTGCCTGTTGACAAAACAGCAATTCTTGAGCCAAGGGGACAGCTGTGAGTTGTTAGCAGCCAACACTGATAGCAGGTGGGGGTGGAGGGTGCTGGTGGTAAAGAGGATGTGGACTGGGCACCAACAGTTTCCACTTCACTAATCAAGACAGTATTTCTGATTATCTTACTCCTACCACATTACTATCAGTAGGACATATATTTTAAATTCTTTACCCAGATTCCTTCTTTGTAGCTCCTGAGCTCTTTGCAAAGCCACACACCTCTGCCAACTCTGTGACACCACCTGCCACCATGTCAGAGTTGTCCTCTGAGAAATGAATCAGGGATAAACTTGAAGGTTTGATCTTAACAATACCACCTGTAACTGGAGGAGCTAACTTAAAGAGTAGACACAATGGAGAATTGTGACATTCATAACCACAGGCACACTTCTCTGTGTTCTAGTTTCCTAACATGAAAGTGGAAGGGTTAAATGGCTTTTAATCAGGCTTTACTTTTAAATGTTTTATCCACCTATCCCTGTATAAAAATAAAATCTCTTCTGGATTCCCCACTATGTGAAATAGATAAGAGCACGAATCTGGTAAGGCAAACATGAGGATGCCACCTAATCATTCCCCCATTCCTGGGGAGCGATGATACAGCCTATAAGAAGTAGACTAGACAAGTTCTCTTGGCACCTTCTAACTTTAAAATGGTATAGGTAAATGTCCAAAAGTGATGCCACATACTAGAAGGAAAAATAAACTTCTGTCTGAAGTGTATATGTGTGTGTATTAATGATAAAAATATTTAAAATTTTAAATTCCAAATCCTATAACCAGATAATAAAGCTTTTAAAAAAGAATTATGGGCTGGGCAGGGTCACTCATATCTATAATCCCAGCACTTAAGGAGACTCAGATGGAAGGAACACTTGAGGCCAGGTGTTTAAGACCAGTCTGGGCAACATAGCAAGACCCCATTTCTACAAAAAATTTTAAAAATAAGCCAACTATGGTGGTACATGCCTACAGTCCTAGGTACTTGGGAGGCAAAGGCAAGAAAATTGTTTGAGCCTAGGAGTTGGAGGATGAGTAATAATTGTGTCACTATACTCCAGACTGGGCTTTAAACAGAATGAGACCCAGTCTTTAAACAAAAAAAAAAAAAAAAAAAAAGAACTTTATGAAAACAGCAGTCCTTTAGAAGAACCACAACCAAACTGTACTAGCAATAGGCCACATTCTCCTTGGCATCTAGCCATCCATGGTCCCAGAACACAGCAGTAGGAGAAAATAAATGTGAGGAAAAAGACCAAAGTTGCTTTCACCAGCAGGAATACTGCCCTGCAGTAATTGTCTATTTGAAATCCCTTCCTGGGATCCCAGAGCCCCACCCTGCTGCAAGGACCTATCTGGGAACACAAAATACTTTCAGTTTGGGCCTCCTGTAGCTACTAGGTCCCAGAGGAAATAAAAATGATGCTGTTTACCTGCTGCTTCATTCAATTGAATAATCAAATTAATCAAATCATTTGAATATTCTACATTAGAGGGGTTAAATACTAGCTTCATTTGAGCTCAGCTGAGTACCATAGCTCACAGCCCAGAGGTAGAAGGGCTGCTTGGAGGGTATGTAACTGGGAGAAGACTCACTCGCTTGAATACAGAGTCTCATGAGGGCATGAAGAGGGTATGGTCCTATAGTCTCGATACTTGCACCAATGGAGATGAGCCACTGGACTAACTTAGGGACATGTTCCATTTTTTCATAAAGTCCAATGAAGACATATTTCTGGAAAAAAACACAGGAAGAATTATAGAAGTCACTACATCAATATGAAACTTTAAACTCCTTCACCCACAAAGTTTAGAATCAATAAAACCTCAATTAGCCATGGCCCAATTATAAATAACAAATTTGTGGTGAGGCAATTGAAGGGGAAGGTCCCAGATACAAGGCCAAAGTGGCCTGATTTGAAGCCATATGGTTCAAGAAGCCACTTTACCTCAAAGAGACTTCTCAGTGATAACTCTGGGACATGGATATTTCTTGGTAGTCGGTCTTTTTTTGCTGACAGAAGTAGAAATGACTGGTGGGAAGGGAGAAAAAGAACAGGTTGGAATAATGTTCCCCAGAAGCTATTAGAGCAAGAAGGTTATTTTAAGCTTTAAAACAAGTAAGCAAACAAACAAATAACCCACACTCTAGCCTTGTCTCTTTTTAATGCTACCTGTCACCATTTTTAGCCTGAGCCCTGATAATCAAAGTCCCTGTCTAATCAACCTCCTGTTTTTGCTAGGGTCCCTCCATACTTCCTACTGAGGACAAAAGCAGCTGATGTTATGCCATACTTCAGAGAGTATAGTGGCAGTGGGGTAAAAAAAAATTCTCTGCAATCTTCTTAAACCTTAACAAGCATTAGACTTAAATCCTTTAGAAATATCTCATCCCAATCAATTCTTTGGCACATCAGAGTTTCATAAGCCTATTATACCCTACTGAGTGGTGTGCTAGACCTGGCTCCTGTCAGCTAATGAGCTGATGGTGCACGTCTCTTCCCAACTCTAAGTCCTGTATGTCACATTAGACATGGAAATTAGCCGTGAAATATTTACAGTATGGAAATTGGCAAATGCTACATTTTTTTTTCCCAGAGAGCCAGTTTTTAAACCACAACCTTATCTGAAATCACTGAAGAGAATGAATCTCAGAAGTTAGACTTTTCCTAGGTCTCATAGCACATCCTAAGAAGATCCCATTGACATCATCTTGGTGTGCCAAAAGATCTAAGAATTCCAGGCTCTGCTATGCCCAGACTGGAGACCCAGTCTCAGCTCCAACCTACCTCATTTATGGTCTTGCCAGTAGACTCAAGATTGCAGGAACCGAGATTATGGCTACATCTTGCTTCTAGTTTCTTTCAGTTTGATGCCCATTCTTAACCATTTACTCTAAGCAGTCCCAGGTGCTCACACTCAACCCCAGATGATAATGTTCAGGGTTCTCACAGTCCTTGTTATTTGCCTAACGTTTATAAGATGCCTCTATCTCCAATATTTGGGAATTACCTAAGCCCTACTGCAGACTGCATATTACACCTGCTTCTTGGGCTGGACTGGATTCCAAGGCCTTCCCTTGGCTATCTGGATCGATTATTATTAGGAGTTACCTAGCTCTCCTTCTCTCACTCCCACCCAGGTTATGTCCACCCTACGTTGGGAAGAAGGAATAGAGTTATTTCCTAGGTGCTGTAAATTGAACTGTATTTCTATAGCACTTGGAATCACAGAAATTCAGAATGTTTTTAAAATATAAAGTTGGAAAGATCATTATATATCTCTTAGTCAACCATTTTATACAAAGAGAAAATATTCCAAATATCTTCGAATGAGGCCCTGGATTTCCAACTCCTGGTTTCCCAAGAATCCTATCTGCTTTCCTCATCCCCAATGCCTCCTCTCTCTGGACCTTTTATTATGGGGAGAAGCTTCAGGACACCCATGGCTGGACTTTAGAGGATTCCTATGAGCCCCCTAAAACTATATGCATAACTGTCTGAGCACACAAAGAAAACCCATAGATTTCCTTAGATTACAAAAGGAATCTGTGACATTGCCAAAAACTTAATTCTTTATCCTAAAGTCATTCAACCTGCCTGGATCTACAGTCCTTAACAGGGTATCCTTGCCTTTGGTGACTTTTCTGGACTGCTCAGCTTTAGAAACCAAGAAGAACCCTTTCTAACCAAACTCCCAGCCTTGGTCAGCTCATTTTTATACATGCCTATAGCCCATCATCAATGATCACTACCATTCACTACCACTGACATTCATGTACCAAGTTATTATAAAACTTCTTAGTTCAATGCCTGGCACATTGTAAGCCTTCAACAAATATTAGCTGATATTATTATTAGGTGATCTGGTCCATTATTTCTAATTCCTACCAAACCCTGAGAGTATAAGTTTATATGATGCAACTTACAAATGAGCAAATGAGGCTCAAAGAGGAGGTAATGAGCCCAAAATAGTAAGTGAAGGATTACAATTCAAGGATACATCTGAAAAACTGAAGTCCATACCCCATACCCCATGGTTCATTTGCTCCTCATTCCATGGATTCCTGGCCGTGGGTTCAGGTCCTACCCTGATCTGGTTCAGATGTTTGGCCCCTCCAACACTCATTGAAATTTTAACTTCAGTGTTGTAGGCAGGGCCCAGTAGGAGGTATTTGGGTCATGGGGAAGATCTCTCATGAATGGCTTGGTGCTTTCCCTGCACTAATGGGTGCAGTCTAGCACCACCTCCTCTCTCTCCTGCTCCTGCACTCACTATGTGACACACCTGCTTCCCCTTCACCTTCAACCTTGACTGGAAGCTCCCTAAAGCCCTCACTAAATGCAGATGCTTCTTGTACAACCTACAGGAGCATGAGCCAAATAAATCTCCTGTGTGTGTGTGTGTGTGTGTGTGTGTGTGTGTGTGCATGGTTTTGGCTGAGGCTGGGTTTGAACCGACCACCTCTGGCATATGGGGCCAATCTCTTACTCCTTTGAGCCACAGGCACTGCCCAAATCTCTTTTCTTTATAAATAAACCAGCCTCAAGTAGAAGTAGCAGGTCATCTGAGTCCGCACTAGCTAATGTTAGTATAAAAAAGACTATGAAGATGAATAGGCAACTATTTATTTTCCTAATTCCACCTCATCATTAGCACCTGAACTTTATATTTCTTTGATGACAATGGAGATACAGAGCAAGGAGGGAGACTGTAGAAAAATACAATCTAAGTATTTTTCTCATCTTTAAAACTTGCTGATTAATCTAACTCAATGACTTTCCACCTTTAATTATATCCCACTAAAATGTTATTCTGGTAATAAGACAAACAAATAAAATAAATTATAATTCCTCAGTGCCAACAACAAGCCAACATGTAATCAAGAGTATACTTTCCCCATAGAAGAGCCATCTCCTTTTACTTACATGCCATAATCCTTTCTTTGCCAACTTTTCTATTACAGATTGCCACACTTCTGTTGAGAATCCATTTGTGAAAATATGATCAAAGCAGGGCAAGAAACTTTGCAAAACAATGGAGTCACCTAAAAGGAAGTTCCATAGTTAAGAAATGTTAACATGAGGAAGGTACAGAACATTTCGGAAAAGGTCCTCCAATTAAGGCCACACAAAGACAAATGGTAAATTAAAGATTCCAGGAAGAAAGCATTTTCAAAGTAGTAGGAAGTCTTTTATAATTGACTTAAGTTGCAGGATTTTTTTTTTTTTTTTGAGAAAGGGTCTTGCTATGTCCCCTAGTCTGAGTGCAGTGGCCTCATCACATCTTACTACAACCTTGAACTCCTGGGCTCACATGATCCTCCTGCCTCA
>CAUYQV010198768.1:0-17866 GCA_963574575.1 Galagoides demidoff
ATGGACCTTCATGGCCAAAATCTCCTTGGAAGACATTGAAAAGTAGGATGGATTTTTCTACATGATAAAGAACTGATGTTCTTAGTTTAAATGGAAGTGGAGCATATTATTGTTAGTAAAGCATCACAGGAATGAAGAAGCAGGAATCCTACATATTCAATTTTGATATAAGGACAATTAATGACAATGACACGGTGGGGGGTGGGGGAAAGGAAGAACAGAGAGAAGGATGGACTGGACGGGGGGGGGGGGGGGGGGTCAGTGTGGTCCACCCCTCGTGGGGCCAAGGCCCAATTTTATTTTTTTTGAGACGGAGCCTCAAGCTATCCCCCTGGGTAGAGTGCCATGGCATCACAGCTCATAGCAACCTCCAACTCCTGGGCTCAAGCAAGTCTTCTGCCTCCACCTCCCAAGTAGCTGGGACCACAGGTGCCGCCACAACGCCCGGCCATTTTTTGGTTGCAGCCATCATTGTTGTTTGGCAGGCCCAGGCTGGGGATCGAACCCACCACCTTAGGTGTACGTGGCTGGCACCTTAGCCGATTGAGCCACAGGTGCCAAGCCAAGGCACAATTTTAAGAGGGACTTTACCTATCAAATGCAATCAGTGTAACCTGGTTTCTTGTACCCTCAATGAATCCCCAACAATAGAAAATAAAATAAAATAAAATCTCTAGATATAAGAAGAAAAACCTTGTATTACATTGGTCAAATAGTAACTGAGGATAAACTAATGTGAAAGGACTGACTGGTTTGTCAGGACTTTAATTTACTATTTTTAAAATCTTATTCAGAATGAGAAAATATCATAAAAATGAAAAGCGGATAAAATAATGCAAAAATTCCCACTACTGAAATGAATATTACAAAGGCAGTTTATATTTACTTTCTAATAAAAAGATTTATACCATGTTTCAGCCTATCCTATATTTAAACAGAATGAAAAAATCATGTTTCTTGTTCCTTTTACCATACTTAGTGAATCCTTTTCATAGAGGTCTTTTGGTGTTTGTTTTTAACGTTAAAAATGATTGAATGACTTAACTATGATTAAATCATGGCAGTCTAGATCTAAAAGTATAATTGGGCTCTGGCCACTCCTCACAATTAGTGAAAATTGATAAAGAGCACAATCTGAAAAAAAAAAAAGCTACAGAACATGGACCCCCAGGCTTCATGATTATGCAATACAGTTATACAAAAAAAAAAAACCAAAAAACTTGTATTCCTTAAATTTATACAAACATTAAAAAGCATGAAAAAATGACTTCATAAGGAAATCATATATCTAAATATCTTATAGAAAGGCTAAATACTACTCATTTTTTGTATATGATGAAATGTTCAATAACATGATGGAGATATAAAAATCTGCATTTGTTTTGGAACTCTAAACAAAACTCTTCTAAGTAACATAATATAATATACTGCAATATAATATAGGAAAAAATTCTAAGTATATTGTCTACTATGAAAACACTAAAAGGAAATTTATAAAATAAAATTGTATGTTAAAATAATAAGACTATGAGACCTTTTCCAAATTTTTCTCTAATGCTTTTATAAATAAAAACAATGCTTAATTTAGAGAAATGCCATCAGACAATAAACATTTCAATTTTACCTGTAAGTTTTTGTTCTTTCCTGCATCATGTGTGGGGGATAAAAGATTTCAATCCATTTTCCACTACCGGCTTTGCTACCTTGTACAAGAAGCTTTTTAATCTGGGGTTGCTGTTAAATTACTTAGGGAACATAATTTAGGAATTATTATATGCTAATTAAGAGCACAAATATTTCAAAGATAGCCAAACAGAGCCAGAATGGAAATTTGGAGTAGCTTGAGGCCACTGAAGTAACAAAAGGACAATTTAAAAATTATTAACAACAGACCCCGAGGACCAGCAGTACAGCTACAAGGGAAGACTCCATGTGCACTGGCAAGCTGTGGGCCTTCCGCGGATCCAGTGAGTGCAGCTGGGCTGAACTAATTTTGTTACCACAATAATACAGAAATCACTAAACTTTGACCTTGAGGATTTAGGTTTTACAAAATATTTTAGGGACTTGTTTGTAAGAATTGTGGGATTTATCTCAACATTCAAATTTAAATTTATATTTATAAAACCATTTTTAGGACATTGCTTTGATTTATAAATTCAAATTCATTTTTGATTTCCAGAAATTGATTATTTCAAGATTATTTTAGTTTAGTTTTTTTTTTTTTTTTGCTGTTGCTGTTGTTTTATTGCCATCACGGGTACCCCAGTTGATCTGCAGGTATGTGCAGTGTGGCTCTGTGCACACACAGAGTGCTTCACTGGTGATACAGGGCAGGCTGCCTCTGATAGAGCAGGCGAGCTCTCCCCGGCAGCACCCCAGGTTACCTGTGAGCCAGGAGGAACCCTGGGCATGCAGCAGGTAAGGCGAGGGAAAAGTAATTTTTAAACTCAAAAAATTAGACAACAAAAGGGAAATATTGAAGAACAAGCTGGGTATAATGCTCTATACCTGTAAGCCCCGCACTCTGTTCAAGGTGGGTAGATTGCTTGAACTCGGGAGTTGGAGACCAGCCTAGCAAGACCCTGTCTCTACTAAACAAACAAACAAAAAAAAAAAAAAGAGAGAGAGAAATTTGCCAGGCATTGTGGCAGGTGTCTATAGTTCCAGCTATAGGCTGAAGCAAGAGAATCCCTTGAGCCCAGGAGTTTGAGGTTGCCCGGAGCTATGATGCCACAACACTCCAGCCAAGGGCAACAGAGTGAGACTTTGTCTAAAAAGTAAATAAAAAATAAAATAAAAAGAAACAAAACATAAAATTTTGAAGAACAAAATAATAAATACATTCTTAAGTTATTGATATAATTTTTACATAAAAGAAATACTTAAGAATAAGTTATAAAATTAACCTTTATTCATTTTTCATTATTTTAACCTGATAACACTGTTGATTGCTTCAGGCAGCCACGGCCCCAATCACTAGTTGATTCTACTACTTAAATGTTATGATACGTAAGAGTTTAGTATACACTATTATAAAACAGTATCAATTATCTCATAAAATGTAATTGATTTTATCTAGTAAAGTCATCTTAGGGAATGTATTTTCATATAATCGTTTTATCCAAATTCGCCAAAATCTTATACTGCTCAAATGAGATAGGCCAATGCTTATAAAGTATTTATTGAACTGTGATGGTAACATCTGCTTTAGAAATGTAGTTTAATTACACTATATAGAATAGCTTTTGCTTCCTAAGTTTTAGGCCTTAAATGGGGACAGACCCAGAAATCTGTGTATGTGTGTGTGTGTGTGTGTGTGTGTGTGTGTTCTGGTTGCTTCTGAAAGCATCTCTGAGAACCTTGTATTAGTGAAAGTTCTAGGTTAGGTTACCTGATATTGAAAAAGAATCAAGTCAAACTCTCTACTTTTCTTGTCTAATGTAATGAATTCACCTTCAAATAATAATTCAGGACCTACTATCATCAGGGCCATACTTGATGGCCAGAACAATCACAACTGCAATACAATTCTCATTTCTAGTTCATTTGAAACATATACATTTCAAATGACGGTCAAGGGTTTTATTTATGATTCGGTTCTCAACTTCCTTAATTTTAATAATTTTAAATGATTATACATTGGTTAAAACAGAATGAAAAATTTAGTTTCCTAATGTAAAATGTGTCACACTGTCACTAAAAACCTAAAATATCTGCACTGTAACCGAGCATGATGTCCTATTTCTAGTGACTCTGGTTAGAAAGCAGTTGGTGGACAGTTTCTCAGAGACCTCTCAACTGGATATCATCATGGCACAGAGAGCCCTGTACATCATCAGCATCAGATCAGGGCACCTCGGTATAACCCCCCGGGGAGACTGTTCTGTATTTAACATCAACACTGCTTTCTCCAGACACATCTTATTATGAGATTTCCTAACTCAGTGGAAATATCTGCATGTAGCAGAGGGCGAAAATTATGTAAAAATGGGGAATGATTAAAAAACTCACACTCACATGGACTGTAATTCAGTCCTTAACTGGAGAAGATACTGTATTATAATGCAAATTACCTTGATGCCTTCCTTTCAGAGGAGCAAATTGTTCTCCATTTCTACAACTTGATAGGCAGTTGTTGTAATCCATGAAAGAAGAAACCGAATCTTTGCTTTTCCCTACTCTCTGTAATCCTTATTATTCAGTTTTATATAGATGTTTATTTTGTAAATCCTCCATGATAATTTATTCATTAATCTACAAAATATCCAAAGCAAGTGAACACTTTTCCCCTTATTTCTGAAATGAGGTTATTATCTTCAACCCGATAGAATGAAGCACTAGACTCAAGGAGGCCTGGAGGTCAGCTTCTGAAATGCCAGTCTGAGCATGTTCAGTCCCTAAGCCACCTTTTAAATTCATTCTTCCACCGCAGAACATGGCAAACTCCACGGCAGGTAATTTTCCTACGTGACTATAAATAGATCATATTTACTTTAAAAAGATAAAAGGAAAAAAATCTAAATGGGAATTCTGCTCTTATCTGAGCCACTCCAGCAGTTATCGTCTTAGAGAACTCTTAATTATAAGCCTTTAGAGAAAGAGAAAGGAAGCTCGATCTCACTGTCTCTCCTAAAGTCAAATTCTGCCTAAGTGAGTATCCTTAATTAATCCAATGACACATGTTTCTGAATTGCTAAAAAGACATCCTTACAAATTAGCTTCTTTTCTTGAAAGGGAGGAATAGTCTTCCCGATGGAGAAAAGTACAGATCCCTCCCGTAACATCCCCCTCTGCACAAGCCATCTTGCGAAGGCTCACAGCAAAGAGCAGCCATCCACAGGAGTCACACTGACTAAAACATTCAACGTGGGCTTTGTTCTCTTGAAAAAAAATAGATGAATCATTGGTTAATGAACTCTGTACTAAAATCAAAACCAAGTTTATGGCACTGTGGTTCATCTCGAACATATGCCCAGTAAACAGAAAAAACACATTTTGAGTCTTAAAATATTTAAAGCTAAAAACACCTGTGAAACCAGTGCAAAAAATTCAGTGTCATCTCCCAGTATGCAGAATACGTGGGTAGCACAGACTGAGGATTAAGGATTTAAGCTTTATCATGCTTAAATCTAGTGTGGTTTATTTTATTTTACTTATTTTTTATTTCAGATTGATATGAGGATTTAAGCAATTAGGTTATAATGTTTGTATTTGTTAGATAAAGCCCCTGTACTAGTGTGCCTTTTTAAGTGGGCGTCATTAAATCCATGGTATAATTCACAGAAGACTGATGCCTTTACTGGAGCACGAGACTCAGGCAGCAATCAGTAACATAGAACCTTAACCACATCGCTCTCCCAATGCAGGTGCATAGAGCATAGTGGCAACAAATTTGATGTTCAGAATGGATAAATGGATGGATGGGCAGATGGATGTTTGAGGCAAGAGAAGGAGAGTTCAAAGATACCGAAGCCAATATACAGCAACAGGAAACTTGCTGTCCCCATGATACCACTTAGAGAAAAGAGTAAGCAAATTGCTGTGTTCCAGACTTTTTCCAGTCCACTGTAGGTAGAACAATACCTAGCACATTTACAGGGTCACTCTTTTTTTGTGATGGTGGTGGCTGTGTTTTGGCCTAGTTAAGAAACACCTCCTAGAAGGCGCTCCGTGGAGACCAGGGTTTCCTGCTAACATGGGGGCTGATGGAAGAAGGAACGCACATGTGCCTTTCCACTCCATTTCTCCGTTGGCAGCTCATTCCTTTGAGCTACCAGAGTATTGGGATGGAAAAGATTTGTGCTTGCTGAAGGTCCTTGAGCAGAATTCTTGTCAATTCCAATCAGCTGCTTACTTAGGAGTTTGGAACCTGCCAGAGCATACAAGGTAGGGAGTCAAGCCTGAATGAACTCACATTAGAGGACATCACAGAGCTCCAGATCTGAAGGCATTAACACCTCCCAAACCCTTATTCTTAAAAGCTGGAGCTTTTTTAATTTAAAAGGAAGTTGGCTGTTGACAGCTTAACTGTATGGCACTCATTTCTGTAATAGAACAGACAAGCTGAGCTACTTCAGGCATGGGTACCTGGTCTCGGCAATCAATTATATAATTATATAATTACATGTTATTGTTCCAGATTAATTTGAGGACACAAAGAAGTAAGTTATGATGTTTGCATTTGTTAGGTAGAGTTTTTCTTGAGATTGTGTCCCACCCGCAATAGGTGTGCCATACCCGCTAACCTTGTGCCCATTAAAGTGGGAGCACACCCATCCGCCTCCCTCCTCCCCTGTCCCTGCTCCCTCGTTCTCCTGCCACCACCTTGAATGGATTTGAGTTTTTCTCTTATGTGGGCATGAATTAAATCATCTACTGGCTTCATATCAGAATTGAGTACATTAAATTTTTTTTTATTAAATCATCATTGTGTACATTAATACTGTCATGGGGTACAGTGTGCCGTTTTTATATACAATTTGAAATATTTTCATCAAACTGGTTAACATAGCCTTCAAGGAATTTTCTTAGTTATTGTGTTAAGACATTTACATTCTACATTTAGAAAGATTCACATGTACCCTTATAAGATGAACCATAGGTGTGATCCCACCAATCACCCTCCCTCCACCCCTCCTCCCCACTCCCCTCCCCAGTACATTGGATTCTTGCTTCTCTATTTTTGTGACGCTTTACCAAGTGGAATGTAAATTCCACTTCCATTCAGGCTGATACCAAAGATGTAAAGTCTCCATCTTTTTTAATGGCTGAATAGTATTCCTTGGTATACATATACCACAGCTTGTTAATCCATTCCTAGGTTGGTGGGCATTGAGGCTGTTCCCACATTTCAATGATTATAAATTGAGCTGCAATAAACAATCTAGTGAAAATGTCCTTATGATAAAATGACTTTTTTTTCTTCTGAGTAGATGCCTAGTAATGGGATTGCAGGGCCAAATGGGAGGTCTAGCTTGAGTTCTTTGAGGATTCTCTATACTTCCTTCCAAAAAGGTTGTATTAGTTTTCAGTCCCACCAATAGTATAAAAGTGTTCCCCTCTCTCCACATACACGCCAACATCTACAGCTTTGAGACTTTGTGATGTGGACTATTCCCACAGGGGTTAGGTGATACCTCAGGGTGGTTTTGATTTGCATTTCTCTGATGATCAGGGATGATGAACCCTTTTTCATATGTTTGCTAGCCATTCATCTGTCTTCTTTAGAGAAGGTTCTTTTCATCTCTCTTGTCAGTGGTAGATGGGATTGTTTGCTCATTTTTTATTGATTAATTTGAGTTCTCTATAGATTCTAGGCATCAACCCTTTGTCACATTCATACCCTGCAAATATCTTTACCCATTCTGAAGCTTGTCTTTTTGCTTTACTTGTTGGGTCCTTAGCTGTGCAGAAGCTTTTCAACTTAAAAGTCCCTTCTGTTAATTTTTTGTTGTTGCGATGGCTGCTGAAGTCATTGTCATAAAATCTTTCCCCAGTCCAACATCATTAAATTTTTCCCACAGTTCCTTTCAAGATTTTTATCATTTCGTGTCTTAGATTTAAATCTTTAATCCATTTTGAGTCAATGTTTGTAAGTGGTGAAAGATATGGGTCCAAGTTTAGTCTTATACATGTGGTTATCCAGTTGTCCCAGCACCATTTCTAGATAGGGATTCTTTACCCCACTGTGTGCTTTTTTTTGTTTGTTTGTTTGATTTATCAAAGATCAGATGGCAAGTAGAGACTGGTTTCAACTCTTGGTTTTCTATTCTGTTCCATATGTCGATGTCTCTATTTTTGATGGCACTCAATTTTAAAACTGTGAGTTTAGCAAGTGCTGCAAAGAGTCCTAGTTCTCACCCAAAGGGCAGGAACAATGAATAGGATTCTCCATTTTCCCTGTTACTCACTGTGTTTGCTGGACAGAATTGTGGCTGCTGTTAGGAACTATCCAAGCCATGAGGTAACCCCAGAGCGAGCCCCTGAGCAACTATTCTTGGGGATGTTCGGATTGCTCATCTCAGGTAGATCTCACCCTCACCAACAAGAATTTTTCTTTGTGCATATGTATGCTTTTAAATTTTGTTAATGTTAGAAACATACTGAAGAAATCGGAGCTGGCAAAATGGATGTGTAATTGTGTGCTGCCATAAAGCAAGAGGCAGGTTTATGTGGTCCAGGTCATGGCACCACAGGCAGAATGACATGACCGTCACTTCAGACGGAGCTTATTTCTAAAATACTCATGTATGCCTAGTTTATTCTAAAAACTAATGAAGAGGACCTTATTACTCCTGGGGATTTTTTGTGAGGTCCCTGAGTGTAGGGACATATATACCTACCATAAAGATGGTGGTCAGCTTTTTCTGTACAAGTGACTCAGGTGGACTTTGGCTGGGTGGAGAAGGAAAGTCATTGAGAAAGAAAAAGAAAAAGCTTGGCATGGAAAATTTTGCAAACAATGACTATTAAAATATATGATGACTGTTTGCCTTTCTGTACTGTATTTTTCATAGCAACTAACACCCTTTAAAATTACATTTCTTCACATTACTTTAAAAGACCCCGCCAGCTGGTCTTTTACTAAGCCTATTTATTTCACCCTGAGATTCCTCAGCAATAGTACTAAATATTGTCCTTTAATTTTTAATGTGTTGCAAAATGTATTCATCTGCCATCTGTGAAAAGAACTGCTTCTGACTTTCTACACCGAAGGTACAAAATTATGTCAGTGGGTGAAATTTGACCTCTTGGCCAGTATTTTTTTCTTTTTGTGCCACCTATATTTTTTAATTAAAAACTAACATTCTAAAATTGTGATATTGCTCATAAAATTCTTAGTTTCTTCTAGAACGTTTTAGATGCAACATTGCTGGGCCCACGTGTGTAGGTTGTGATCGCTGGCAGAGTGGCAGCAAACAGCCTCCACACCCAGCACCTTCCAGCCTGCCAGGAGCCTGGGCCACCCTTTGACATTATTGAATTATAGTGTTTCATATTACTAGTAGACTTAAAAGCAAAATGTTTCTTGTATTCATCATTATATCCAATCTGATAAAAGAAAATGTATGACCTGTGAAATTACGAGTTTTTTTAAAATATGTGAAAAGCACATTTATAAGTAGAAATGAAGAATCTGTAAACAGCCTGTGCACTCATCTAGAGAGTATAATCTATGATGTCATTAAGGGCCAACTGGAGTAACAAGTGGGTTAGTTCTTGACTGACATTCTTAGACATTTATATTTTAGATGAAAGCATTAATACCTGTCTTGGTTCCTTCATTGTCAAGTGACTACCCACATTTATAAGAAATGTGCAAGAGGGTTGGGTAGATAAATCTCCATACTGTCAGATCATAGAGAAGCTGTAGGACTATGGAACCTCACAGACTCAGGCTGTGGGCCGACCGGCCGCTCTGTGGGGCCTCACAGACTCAGGCTGTGGGACGACTGGCCACTCTAAACCTCACAGACTCAGGGTGCAGGCCGACCGGCCACTCTGTGGAGCCTCACGGACTCAGGGTGCAGGCCCACTGGTCGCTCTGTGGAGCCTCACAGACTCAGGGTGCAGGCCCACTGGCTGCTCTGTGGAACATCACAGCAGCTGACTGACTGGCTGCTCCTTTATAATGAGTCCCAGTCCCCTGAGGGGATCTCAGTGGTATTGTGTATTTTAATATTACCGTCATTTGAGCTATTCATTTATTGTCCCAGAACCCCTGGCTTTATCCAGTGTTTTAAAGAGGAGATATTGGTTCTCAGAAGTCAAGAGGGGAGAAGGGCTGTCTGACTCGAGGAGCATATTTGCATGGACAGTGCTTTGGAGTTGGGGTTCTTTTTCTAGGGAGCAGAACCTACATCCTGAAACTGTGTCTTACTCCCTAGTTTTTGTCTAGCTGATCACACTGTGATTTGGGGCCTATGTTTAGGAGCTTTTAGAATCTAAGCAATCTTCTTTGCTAGTTAAGAGATCCTTTGAAATTCAATGCAAAAATAACTATCAGTCACTACTGAAGGTAGAAAGGTTTAAAAGGGAGAGAAAATTTCAGTTTTTTTGTTAGTAATTTAAGTATGTTTCTGAGAAGCACATGAGTACCAAGAATGGGGTTTACTTTTCTATAGGTTAAAATTATTTACAAATAAAAATTATTAAAAAAGTGGCTGAGTGCAATGGCTCACACATGTAATCCCAGCACTTTGGGATGGAGGCAGGAGGATAAAGCCAGGAGTTCAAGACCTCTCTGGACAACATAGTGATACCTCATCTCTGCAAAAATCAGAAAAAGTAGTCAGATGTGATTGTGCACACCTGTAAACCCAGCTACTCAGGAGACTGAGGCCGGAGGATCCCTTGAACCCAGGAGTTAGAGGTTGCTGTGAGCTATGGTGATGCTACTGCACTCTAGCCCAGGCAACAGAGCTTGACCCTGTCCAAGACAAATAAAAAGAAAAACCAAAAAACCTCTCCTGTCCTGTTCCCCCCACTTGAGTTCTCATTTGCCTTTCATATGCCTTTCGCTCCTCTGTCTTCCATTCTCACAGGCGGGCTGGGGAAGTAACCACATTCAAGGTCTTTTAACATTTAATTTCTGTTCCTAGCATAAGATTCAGGAGCGTATGTTTTGTTGTTTACAAAATTAGTCTATGAACCTTGACTCAAACAGACACTTTAAGAACTATTTCATAATCACATGTTTCACTAGTTCTACATCTATTAATCATGAAAAGCACTGTACAAAATGCCAAAGACAGATTCCTGCACAAGGTCCTCTCCTAGGGAGGTTTGCGACTTAACACAAGAGGAAACCTCAGTTAAGGAAACAATTGCAAAACTTATTTGCAATTTGTACAATTTTTAATCCTGACTTTTGTGCTTCTTCCTTTCTGCCTAGAACATTCTTCCCTCAGCTGTTCCCACAGCAGGCTAAATCTCAGTCTTCTGAGGCTCATGATCTGCTGTAGAGGTGTAGGGGAAGCTTTGATCTTGTGCTCAAAGGCTGTCTGCTCTTTGTGGAAAAATAGCCATCATCTTCCTGCATGGAAGGACTTACTGTTTCCTAACTGTAATGGTAGTGAGTCTTATAGTAAGTCTGATGTAAGCTAGAAATTATAAAAGAATATAAAAATCACACAGACCTGTCTCTCAGAAATTATTGTTCTTGATATCTTGACAAATGTTCTCCATTCTCTTTTTGAATTTGAAATCGTATTGTGTGTAACTGCAAAATTGCCAAACTTTTCAATAATGGAAAATTAGACTGGGGCCATTTTTCTTTTACTGCTAGATTATTGAGAAGAGAACATCTTTATGTACAGTTAATTCCCAATTTACAATGGTTTAACTCAATTCTTCTGTTTCACAATCAGCGTATCGGGCTATTAAATGCATTTTCAACTTAAGGTGTGTTTGGCTTGTGATGGGCCTATTGGGACGTCGTAGGCCCTTCTAAGTTGAGGAGCATCTGGACTCATGATGGCTCAACTTACACTGTTTGGACTTTACAGTAGATTAGAGTGCATCTTTAATTAATTAAATGGATATTAAATGGGTCTTCAGGCTCGGCACCTATAGCACATTGGTTACAGCATTGGCTACATACACTGAGGCTGGTAGGTTCAAACCTGGCCCAGGCCAGCTAAACGACAATGACAACTGCAACAAAAAATAGCCAGGAGTTATGGTGGGCACCTGTAGTCCCAGCTACTGGGGAGGCTGAGGCAAGAGAATCACTTAAGCCCAAGAGTCTGAGGTTGCTGTGAGTTGCAAGGGCAACTTAGTGAGACTTTGTCTCAAAAGAAATAACTAAATAAATGGACCTTCAACTTAAACTGTTAGAACTGCGATGGGCCTACAGAGGGGTAACTCACTGTAAGCCCAGCAGCATCTAGTGTTAGAGCATCGGTTTTCAGGAGTTGTCTGGCAAGAAGTTTAGGAATTCTTACAGGTGTTCATCAATTATGTTCTAATTAATGTTTCTATCAGTAAGAAGCAGAAGTTCCCATCTCATCACACATTTACCAATATTGACTATTACTTCATTAAAATACTCTCTAATTTCAGGGGTTAAAATGGTGAAATTTAATATGTATCTTCCTCCAATTATATTTCAGTTTAGTTATGTGTATACATATGTATTTTAAGATATCATAACGATACTGTGTCCATTGGATTGCATACATAACATAAATTAACATTTAGATAAATATTTAAAATTTAAACTGTCTTTAACCAAATGTACATAATCTAGTCATTTCATAATAAAATCATATTATCACCAAACTAACATAATTACACACTTAAAATTTGTCACTTCTACAAGTCATCTTATTTAAGTGAATCTTTCTTTTTCTGAGTGATTTTTACTTAATTAAATATTGAAATTTTTAATGATATGGCAAGTTAGTTTTAGTGACCTCATTATTAATTCCAAGGAGAAGACAGCTGGATCCTGTAACCTGACAATGCATAAGGTTGAAAAGACAGACAGATTAAAAAAGAAAGAGTGGAAGAAAACTCCCCTGATTGCTCACAAATGTCTCAGCGGTGAGCAATCATGAGAAAGGAAATGCTGGAAAAGTACTTGACATTTAAATGTCAATTTAATCAAATTATGCAATTTTAAAATGTAGCTGAGTGTAATGGGCTCCTTAAATTGTTTAAACCAAGCCTTTATCTAAAATGGTCCAGAGATTGAGTACTGAGGTGCCTTGAACTGTCTTTTGAACCACTGTCTTTAAACAATGACCTACTAAGTTAGATCATTATACTTTTAAAATAAAAATATGGATTTTATAATTTGTCTAGAATAAAAGGTATCAACATAGCTAATGAAAAAATAATGATTGGTCAGCATTTATTGTAAGTTAATAAGATAACATTCCAAATGACAAATTAGAGAGTTAGGGTGTGGGGGCTCAGTGCCTATAGCTCAGTGGTTAAGGCCTGGCCACATACACCAGCGGCTGGCAGGTTCAAACCCAGCCTGGGCCTGCTAAACAATGACAACTACAACAAAAAAATAGCCAGGGTTGTGGTGGGTGCCTGCAGTCCCAGCTACGTGGGAGGCTGAGGCAAGAGAATTGCTTAAGCCCAAGAGTTTGAGGTTGCTGTGAACTATGACGCCACAGCACTCTACCAAGGGTGACATAGTGAGACTCTGTCTCAAAAAAAAAGAAAAGAGAAAAAGAGAGTGTGTAAATACTAGGAAGGAAAATTATTCAGACTGTGAGGAAAAGAAAAGGATATAGGACTTTTCCCCATTCACTTATTTCCCTTAATTTTAGTAGGAATGAACCTTAACTCCAACTCCCTCCTCCTCCCTATTCTAGACCATTCACCAGACAGAGAGTAACAGCTGTCTCCCTTGGACTTTCTAATGTATCATCTTTTTTGTGTTTGGAACTGTGAATAACAGGTAGAAAATGATCAGAACAAGACAGTGGGAGATAGTTGAATTGGCTTGGTTCAGAAGCTCAGTAAAGATGAGTTCTGAACATGAGAAGGGAAGGTAGAGGGGATTTTTCTCTTCTAGATTGACAGATGGTAAGATATAATTCTCATGTTGTTGAAAGAAAATAATGTGTTTGATCACAGTGTTGTCACAAAAATAATAAAGAGGTTGTCTCCAGTGCAATTAAGAGCTCCACATTTAGATTTCAACCTCTGTATTCAAATCCCATCTCCACTGCTTAGTTCTGTGAGCTGGGACCAATCCTAATACCTCTGAGTTTTGGTTTCCTGAGTTTTGGTTTTATAGGATTTGTAGGAGGATTAATTAATATTATCCTATTTGGTGTGAAAATATATAGGGAGTAACCACCTGAAAAATATTAAGTGCTCACTATTAGCTATTCCTAATAATCAGTGTTCTTAGCGGCAAGCAATGGAAACTAATTCTGACTCATTTAAGTAGAAAATAATAATTGATTAAAAAGTTATTAAATGTTCTCAGAATTGCTAGGAGGACTGGATAATTACAGCTAGGACAAAAAGACATGAACTTGGCCCAAGTCAGCAACAAAAAAAATGGCCATGAGGACACTTGTGCTGCCCCTGGCTCCACCGGGCTCACACACAGGCTCTACCCCTGGAGCGTAACTAGGGCTCTGGCCTGACCGCAGCCGAGGAGGGCACCTGTGGTCACTACTTCCACAAATCTCGACACCGTTTGGATTAGTAAAATCTGCATCGTGGCTTATATCTGTTTGGATATCATCATGGATCAGAAACTGCACAACTTCTTTGCAAGAGAAAAATTAATATAAAGAATGATTTAACAGAAAGAGGTTACATAACATAAAAAGCATATAAGGAGGAAGGGGTGAGGGCGGAGATGGGAGGGGAGGGAAGGAGAAAAAAAAAGAAAGAAACAAAAAAGCATATAAGGAGACTCCAAGCTGCCCAGAAGTAGCAAATACAAAAAAAAAAAAAAAAAGCTACTTCTCCGGCTGTGGAAGAGTGAGCAGTGAGGAAGAAAAAGAGAAGACTCTGCCGGGGTTGGAACTCAGATCTTCAGAGAGACATGTGGCTACCACAGGGGTGCGGTCTGAAGTAGCAAAGAGGCCCATGCAGGTTTCTAGACGTGGCCTTCCACTGCCTGAAGGCGCGGGCAGGCTGGGCAGAGCTATAGAACTGCCAGCTGCGGGGTGTAAGCCAGGCAGAAACATCACAAGCTGCTGTTGTGTGGAGGTCATGCGAGTTTACAGAAGTGGCCCTGTGTTGCTGGAGGGACAGAGATGGTTCTGGTGGGAGGAAGGTGTGTAAAGGCAGCCAGTGGAAGGGAGAAGTTTGACCTGAGGGTGCTGCTGAAACTCCCCAGTGTGTGCTGCTGGGCGGAGTGGAGGACCGAACCTCGAACCTCAGAGGACAGTCTTCCTGCTGCCCTTGCTGGTAGGGTCATTCCAGTGACCTCTGTTGACAAAGCCTCACACTCCACCAGCGAGCAAAAGAGAGTGTTTACAAAGTCCAGTGCCCATCTCAAGAAGCAGGGTAGAGAAAGTTGATTAGAAGCTGAGAAGAATTTGATAACTGGCCAGGTGTGGTGGCTCCTGCCTGTAATCCTCCCAGCACTCTGGGAGGCTGAGGTGGAAGGATCACCTGAGCTCGCAAGTTCAAAACCAGTCTGAGCAAGAGCAAGACCCTGTTTCTACTAAAAATGAAATAAAACTATCTCAGCATTGTGGCAGATGACTGTAGTTCCAGCTACTTGGGAGGCTGAGGCAAGAGGACGGCTTGAGCCCAGAAGTCTGAGATTGCTGTGAGATAGGACACCGTGGCACTCTACCCAGGATGACAGAGTGAGACTCTGTCCCCCCAAAATAAATTGGTAACTGGCACATGATCCAAAGCTTATTTGCGAGGGAAGATAGGAAAACAATATTTAGTACTCTTAGGCTCCAAGCTACCCAAGGTGGTGAATTTCCTAACTGTATTTTAGATATCAGGCAACAGCAAAGAATGATGAGTGTCCATTACACTCTTATTAATTGTTTAACACTTTACAGTTTAAGAATTCCTTTCACATATGTTCCCTATTTGAGGTGTCTAAATAACAAATTGTGTAGCCCACACTTAAACATCCTTTTTATCGCTTCTGTTTCCCATCTCCTTGTGTTGAATCAATGTCCAGGAGTCAATCAAGTACATACACAAACTACCTTTGTCACGTTTACCATGTACCTCAAAAGCATCATTATTATCTTGAAGGAGTTAATGCATCTTCATAACTTTCTACATTGTTGTCAACAAAATTACCATAGTCTAGAAAAGTAATTGCAAACAGTGATATCTCCACTTTCACACCTCTGGATGGACCTACACTTTAAAGGAGATACTGTGTGAACATGTGTGCACCGATAGAATGACCAGGCCAGCCATGACCATGACACTGTGTGGAACTGTTGTTTATTTGCAAGTAGACATTACCAGACTTCTCTGCATAATCTATAAGGAGTTGTGGTTCTTATTCCTTGGTTTCTCTTTGATTTCCAAGGGCTTTTTATTTTTATCCTATTCGTTTATTAATATCATCTTGCCCCAGCAGCAGCTGAGATCAATAACCACTCCTCCCATTTGGAAACACTTTCTTCTATGAAGTCTTAAATGGATTCCGTCACATCACACTGTACTAGGTCTTCCTGACTTCTCATGCCTTTCCTGCTAAAGTTACTTTATTACCTTCACTCTCTACATTTTTCCTAAGTATTTACTTTAGCTCCTATAAAATCAGTGGTCTTTTTTTTATACAAATATCTAAGATCTCCATCGCTAACTTAAGATCAATGTATCCAGCTGCTTAATTGGTATTTGCACTTGAATTTCCTCCAACGATCTCAAACTCAGTCTCTACAAAATTGAACTCCAAACTACTAAACTTCCCACAGCTTACCCCACCACACGGAATGGTGAACACAACAGCATTCGGCCAGTTTCTTTAGCTAGAGACTGAGGCCTGGATTTTCCCGAATACCCAGGTGTAATTTACCACCAAAACCTATTAATTCTACCTGCTGAGTATGCCTTGAGTCCCCATATTTCTCTCCGTCTTCACTGCCTTCGCATTCTGAACTATCACGACTTTTACCTAGACTACTGCAACACCCGCCATCCGGTTTCCCAGGAGCCATTACGGTCTCAACACCCATATTAGATCACTTCACTCTCCTGCTTCAAAACAGCCCTGTGGCTCCATCATCCTCAGAAAGAAGTGTGAAATCACAGGGTTCCTTCCACTGCTCTCTGAGACCAGGCTTTATACTTCCCTGTAGCTGATCACACAGCATTCCTACTCCCACTCAGGCACCAAAAAAAATTGTTTAGTTTCTTCATACCACTTTGCGGGTTTTGTTTCTTATATTGGAGAAAGTGCTTTGGACACTGTGTGACTGGTGCACTCCCACTTATCACCAGATTAACTTTGTATCCTCATGGCACCTTTTATCACAGCTAATTTCACTTATCAATTAATACTTGGTCAATAAAGGAATGAGCATCACAAGTGATTCTTTTGTTGTTATTGTTGTGTGAGAGAGTCTCACTCTGTCGCCCTGGGTAGACTGACATGGCGTCATAGCTCACAGCAACCTCAAACTCTTGGGCTCAAGTGATCCTTTTGCCTCAGCCTCTCAAGTAGCTGGGACTACAGGAGCCCACCAAGACACCCAGATAGTTTTTCTATTTTTAGTAGAGATGGGGTCTCCCTCTTGCTCAAGCTGATCTTGAACTCCTGCGCTCAGGCAATTCACCCACTTTGGCCTCCCCCAGTTCTGGGGTTATAGGACTGAGCCACATACCTGGTGAATTCTTTATTGGAGTATCCCAATGTCTACCTTGTTGTAAGTTTGTAACAATATGTAGAAATTTATGAAGATGCACTAACTGTTTCAAAATAACAGTGATGCTTTAACGTATATGGTATATTTGAGAAATGAAGTTTGCATATGCTCATAACATGGACATCAATTTAGACACAAGGAGGAAGATGATCTGAAACATGAGCCACAAAGAGGATGGGCTGTGCAGCTGGAGGGTGGGCTGTGCAGCTGGAGGGTGGGCTGTGCAGCTGGAGGGCGGACTGTGCAGCTGGAGGGCGGACTGTGCAGCTGGAGGGTGGGCTGTGCAGCTGGAGGGTGGGCTGTGCAGCTGGAGGGCAGACTGTGCAGCTGGAGGGCGGACTGTGCAGCTGGAGGGTGGGCTGTGCAGCTGGAGGGCGGACTGTGCAGCTGGAGGGTGGGCTGTGCAGCTGGAGGACGGGCTGTGCAGCTGGAGGGTGGGCTGTGCAGCTGGAGGGCGGACTGTGCAGCTGGAGGGTGGGCTGTGCAGCTGGAGGGCGGACTGTGCAGCTGGAGGGCGGACTGTGCAG
>CAUYQV010198770.1:0-19387 GCA_963574575.1 Galagoides demidoff
TGTGGTCCCAGCTACTTGGGAGGCGGAGGCAGGAGACTTGCTTGAGCCCAGGAGTTGGAGGTTGCTATGAGCTGTGATGCCATGGCACTCTACCCAGGGGGATAGCTTGAGGCTCCATCTCAAAAAAAAAAAAAAAAAAGAGCAAATAAGGCCCTCTTTCAGAATCGTATTTCTTTTTATCAACAAGTAGGGAACTGACACCGTAGACCATCTCTTATCCACATTCCTTCACTGAAAATAAACTCAAAAAATTTTATTTAAAAATCTACATTTTAGTGAACCTGCTGCTATTCTTCCAGTGCTTCCTCCTCCTTAGGACTAACTCTAAACAATCCTTGAGTGGATTTGACTTTGCATTTTCATTTTAGTAACTTTTAGTTATACATGCTGTCCTAGTTATTAATGCATTGCCCTTCGCCCCCAAATTCACTATTTATTACCATGCTTTGATAAAGGATGGAATTCCCCTAAGCATTTGTCTTTTACAATGGAGATGATGTTAAGCATTCTCAGCAGAGGGTGCTAGAGGGACATTGCAGGAAAAAGGACTCTCTTGCTGTTTACTGCTCTTACATGCTGGGTGAATAGCACATCTGGTGGTGCTGATGCTCTGCATATGTGCCCTCCTACCTGAATGCACTGTCCCTTGGCTTTGTGACAACCTGAACCAGCCTGACCATCGCCTTCCTGTGGATCTTCTGACGGGGTACAGCTCTAGACCTTTTGCCACACCAGCATCCCTACTCCCTCTTCACATTTGCACACCTTGATACCAGCAGCCTCTTGCCTGTGTTCCATGTCTGCCTTGGAGGCTTGCCACTGGGTCCCCCCCTCCTGTGCACATCTGCCTCCCTGGCCACTATCTGCAGTTCACTTCCCAGATACCTCATGCTCCTATATATGCCCATGTAGGTACCATACATATATATAAGTTCTTTACTCTGAAAGAAAAGTATATCAGTGTGTTATAATAAAACATCTAGGGGTATAAAATTTACTGGTAAAAGTATACAAATTCAGATGTCTATTATTGTAATTGTGGTAAGTAAGCCACCTATAACTTTAGCATGAAGACTTAAAAACAAAAGAAGAAAGGATAATAATGACAACAAACAGTAGAGATAGGCAATATAAAAAGATGTAAATTGAGATGACAAAACATGAGAAGGGATGGCATTAAAGTAATTTGCCTTTGTTTCCCTTCATTTCTTATAGATCAAAGTTATCAGTTTAAAATAACCTGCTATAACTATAAAAATTATTATATCCAGCAAAACTATCCTTAAACATGAAGGAGAAAGACTTTCCTAAACAAACAAAAGATGAGGAAATTTTCAATGCCAGCCTTGTCTTACAGAAATGCTAAAGGGAATTGTTCAATTTGAAAGAAAAAAGTAATATTAATATATACTCATGGTAACAAAAAACCCAAAATCTATGGTAGATAACAATAAGCATAAATATAACAGAAAAATCACTTAACAGCAAATGTAGAAAGTAAGCTAGAAATGTAGGAAGAAAGAATCTACAAATAAAAAAGCACAATACAGAAAATTAGCAACATAATGGTAGTTGTAAGTTCCTAGCTATTAATAATAATCATGAATGAATTTAATTTTCCAATTATAGGATGTAGAGTTATTGAATGAATAAAAATATTCAATCCCCAGGATAGACCAAATTATTTTATGCCTGTAGGAAACACATTTGACCTATAAAGACATGCATAGAATGAAAGTGAAGGAATGGAAAAAAATTTCCATGCAAATGGTAATCAAAAGAAAAAAAAGTAGAAGTGGGCAGCTCCTGTGCCTCAAAGGAGTAAGGTGCTGGCCCCATATGCTGGAGGTGGCGGGTTCAAACCCAGCCCCAGCCAAAAACTGGGGGAAAAAAGTAGAAGTAGCAATATCTACTTCTTTAAGTGAATTAAATTAGACCTAATCTTAATTTTTGCCACTTAAGACAAGAATGGCAAAAAAGAAAAAGAAATAAAAAGAAAGGCATTATGTAATAAGAAGAGGGTCAGAAACAAAAGGATATAGCATTTATTTTAATATGAATACATATGTACTCAACATCAGAGTACAATACATAAAGCAAATATTAATAAACAGAAAGGGAATGACTGACTGCCCTACAAAAATAATAAAAGATTTCAATGCTCCACTTTCAGCAAGGGATAGATCATCCAACAGAAAATCAAAGAAACATTGGAGTTAAACTATACTTTGGAACAAATGGACTGAACTGACATTTATAAAACATTTCATCCAACAGCAGCAAGACACACGTTTTTCTTATCAGCATATGGAATTTTTCCCCAGGACAGAACATATATTAGCCGCACAAAAAATCTCAACAAATTTTTAAAAATCATATCAAGTATCTTTTCTAAGAACAACAGAAAAAAAGTAGAAATCAATAATAAGAGGGATTGTGAAAAATGTACAAGTATGTAGATATTAAGCATCTGAATGACCAGGGGGTCAATGAAGAAATAAATAAGGATATTGAAAAATTGTCTTGAGTCCAATGAAAATAGAAAAACAACCTATCCAAACTGATGAGATACAGAAAAAGCAGTACTAAGAGGGAAATTTATGGAATAAATGCCTCTATAAGAAAAAATACAACACTGAACAACCTAACAGTGCACCTCAAGGGATTTGAAAAGCAAAAACAAACCAACAACAACAACAAAAATCCTTCTCAAAAGCCAACCATCAATGAAACGGAAAGTTGGTTTTGAAAAAAAAAAAATTGACAAACATCAACTAGACTAAGAAAAAAAGACAGATGACCCAAATAAGTAAAATCAGAGATGAAAAAGAAGATATCAGAAATGAAAAAGGAGATATTACAGCTGATACCACAGAAATACAAAGAATCGTTACAGACTATTAGAACCAAAAACGTGCCACCAAATTGGAAAAACTGCACCATGAACTGCACTGTACACATACAACCTACCAAAACTGTGCCAGAAGAAAATAGAAACCCTAACTAGACCAGTAAGGAGTAATGAGAACTAATTAGTAATAAAAAGTCTTCTAACAATGACAAAAAATGTTTAGGACTGAATGGTTTCACTGATGAATCCTCCAATGTTTTAAGAAATATACCAAGTCTTTTCAAAGTATTCTAAAAAATTAAGGAATAGTGAATTCCTTTATACTCATTCTTCATGGCCATTATTAACCTGATACCGAACTGAACAGGGACACAACAATAAAAGAAAATTACAGGCAAAAATGCCCAATGAACATAGATGCAAAAATCCTCAACCTCTGCAGACATTGAAAGTAGATAAAGAGAACCACTGCAATAAGCCACAGACACTAAAAAATAGACATCTATTTGGATTTCCTTGCTTACTATCATACAACTACTACTCACATGAGCCTACGCTGGCAGTTCAATTGTTTGGAAATGTGCTATATCTGACTACCTACTGATATATCAAAATGGTAATCATTTTTCTGTATGTTCTAAAATGTATTTAAAATTGAGTGTAAAATATCCAGGGTCCATTCCTTTCTCTCAAATCATTGATGAGCAGCAAGTTGAACAAGTTCCTCTCTTGTAAAACTTCTGATTGAGGCTTTTCTAGTCCTCTTAGGCTCATTTATAGTCTTAAGAGTCTCCTCCAGTGAAGAATGTGGAGAAAAGGATATTTATAATGAACAAGGCATTTAGATAATGAGAGCAGAAGAGGCCTTCCTATTTACAGAATGTCTGAGGCACCATGGGGCCCATGCCCAAAACCAAAAAAGCAAAACTAAATACGATATACTGCATCATTGACTTGAAGAATTTTAGTTGTTTTGTAAGCACTGTTAGCAGATATTGGATTTGTGAGAATTCAGAGGATGAGAGGGGCCTATCACAAAAGGCCCAGACTCTGGTGGGAGATAAGAAACTAAATAGCTTGCTCTATGAGCAAAGAGAAGTGTGTTAGGGGTGATGCAAACCGCAATTATCCAGCGATCTGACAAAGAGAAGTGGGAGACCTGAGTAAAGAGAGAATGGAAGACTAGAATGACAGGTCAATACACAGGCAACTGTAGAAAAGGCAATTGCAGGAGAAGACTTTCTGTGCCCTGCTCATATAACCCGGGCCTACCCTGGAAGCTTCTGCAAATAGCCCCATAGCTTGCATTGGCTAATGGTGTCTCCTGTCCTCAGAGCCTGCACCTAGATGGCCAACAGTGTGGGTCCCTTACATCTAGGAGCCAGTGCTGTTGGAGCTGGACTTCTCCAGGGAGAGAAAGGAAAGGGTGATAAATACCACAGGTCCTCACCCTGAGACAGACAACTCAGAACTGAGTTCCACAAGCTCTCCAAGGCTGTTGGCCTGGCTGATCTCTTTAGCAACAGCAATCTTCCCTCAGCAATGTTCCCTCTTTAGCGTTCCTCCTTCTCATCTTACTGCCCATCACTCACACTGCCTTCTGGGACTCCCCTTCCAAGGAAACTATCTGCCCACAAATCCTTGCATCCAGATAAGTTAAAAAATAAATACCAAACAAAGAAATTCCTAGTACCATACTTACACATATCCTCCATGTTAAGTGAGTGTCTAAGTCTGTTTTCTTTTGCTTATAACAGAACACCTGAAATTGGGTAATTTATTTAAAAATTAATTAATTTTTTTTACAATTCTTGGTACTAACCAAGGGCATGGTTAGTACCTCCTGCGGGCCTTCTTCTTGGTCAGGACTCTGCAGATTCCCAAGGTGACACAGGGGATCCTGTGGGAGGCGCTGAGCGAGCTATGTCAGGTCTCTCTTTCTCTTCTTCTAAAGTCTCCAGACTTTCCATGACAACCCGTTAACTCACTAATTAATTAATCCATTAATCTATGAGGGGATAATTCCATTCATGAAGGCAGAGCACTCATGACCCAATCACTTCTTAAAGGTTCCACATATAGATACTCTTCTATCGGGGGTTAAGTTTCATCATTAATTTTAGGAAGGACAATACTTGGGTTTCTCTAACAAGTTCAAGCCCTTCTGTTTCATCTAAAGTTCAGTGTAAACCTGCTATATACCATTATCTCCTCAGAGTGTGGTCAGGGAAATTAACCTAAAGAGGCCAGTGTTCCCCATATAGATTTTCTTTCTGTTTCTTTTTATTTTATTTTATTTATTTATTTATTTATTTTTTGAGATAAAGGCTCAAGCTGAGGCCCTGAGTAGAGTGCTGTGGCATCACAGCTCACAGAAACCTCCAACTCCTGGGCTTAAGCGATTGTCCCACTTCTGCCTCCCAAGTAGCTGGGACTACAGGCACCTGCCAGAACACCCGGCTATTTTTTGGTTGTAGTCATCATTGTTGTTTGGCGGGCCTGGGCTGGATTTGAACCCACAAACTCAGGTGTATGTGGCTGGTGCCTTAGCCGCTTGAGCCACAGGCACCGAAACTTTTTTTTTTTTAAACCGAGTATCACCCTGGGCAGAGTGCCTTGGCATCAACCCAGCTGACAGTAATGTCACAACCTCAAACTCCTGAGCTCAAGTGATCCTCCTGCCCTAGCATCCCAAGTAGCTGGGACTATAGGTACCTGTCACAACACCCAGCTAATTTTTTTTCGATGTTTTATTATTCTCTATTTCATTTATTTCATTTTTTATTGTTAAATCATAGCTGTGTACATTAATACTATCATGGGGTACAGTGTGCTGTTTCCATATACAACCTGAAATACTTTCATCCAACTGGTTAACATAGCCTTCATGTCATTTTCTTAGTTATTGTGTTAAGACATTTATATTCTTCATTTAGAGAAATTCACATGTACCCTTTTAGGATGGACCTTAGACATGATCCCAACAATCACCCTCCCTCCACCCATCCTCCCCCATCCCCTCCCTTGCCTCTCCCCTTTCCCCATATGCTTGGGCTCAAATTGGGTTATAGCTTTTCGAAAGCTATAAATTAGTTTCATAGTAAGGCTGAGTACATCAGATACTTTATCTTCCATTCTTGAGATACTTTGTTAAGAAGAATATTTTCCAGCTCCATCCATGTAAACATGAAGGAGGTAAATTCTCCATCTTTCTTCATGGCTCCATAGTATTCCGTGGTGTACATATACCACAATTTATTGATCCATTCATGGGTTGATGGACACTTGGGCTTCTTCCATGACCTAGCAATTATGCATTGGGCTGCAATGAACATTCTTATACAAATATTTTTATTGTAGTATGATTTTTGGTCTTCTGGATATATACCTAATAGAGGAATTATAGGATCAAATGGCAGGTCTAATTTTTCTTTTTCTTTTTTTTTTTTTTAGTAGAGACCAATTGTCTCTCTTGCTCAGACTGGTCTTGAACTCCTGAGCTCCAACAATCCACTAGCATCAGCCTCCCAAAGTACAAGGATTATAGATGTGAGCCATCGGCACCCAGGCACCCATAGAGTTTTGTGTACAGAAAAAGAAAGGACAGATAAAGGAGTTATGACTGAGAAAGAGACTTTAGGAGAAGTGATGGCTTAAAGGAATACAATCCTCCAGAGTGCTCATTGATATAAAAGAGATCAATAACGGGTATCTCCTTATGTGTGGAACAGCTGCTCAAGCCATTTTAATTTAGTAGTGAGAAAAAATGGAGACCAAATCAGGTGAAGACAGCACAGAGTGTCAACATGTGACCTTTCACCTTCTTCCATCTTCCAGAGTTCCTTCTCTGGGGTTGGAATGAGGTGAGGCACAAATATAACCCCCCTCACAGAGGCAACAGTGGAGATGTGCCTGAGTGAAAGAGGCACCATGCACGTGATTTCAGGTGAGTGCATGAATCCCCAACATGGGGAGAATGGACAAGGTTTTGGGGTGTGCTGACACCTAATCTGACCCAGAAGACCTGAGTAGTGTGCACTCAAGAACCTGTGGAGTAAAGACAGACTGGAGACACATACTGGTGGGACCCAAGCAGTTGTTTTTGTGCCCATACAGGAAAATAAAAGTTTATGTAATGGATTTGCTGAGTTATTTTTATAACACAGAGTCCTAAATGACCACAAACAGAAAAGTTTTTGCCATATGTATTTTTAATCAAAAAATGTACACTTTATATCCAGAAAAGCAAAGACATTAGCCACAAAATGATCAATAATTCTACAATTTCAAAGCACTAAACTTTAACAAATTATCATTCTAAACATTTATGACAATGAATATGAGGCCAAAGCAAAGATGGCTATGCTAAACTGAAGTGATCTGTATTGAATCATGAGGCAAGCCAGGAAGGCACCTTTTTCTCCCTCCTTTTGGAAAATTATAATTCTTTCTCCGGAGTAGACTGTCTTGCCTTCTCTCTCAGAATTTCCAGTAGGGCAATCTCCACAGACAGCTTATATGCCTCTT
The DNA here is from genome assembly GCA_963574575.1 of Galagoides demidoff. Classification (NCBI taxonomy): domain Eukaryota; kingdom Metazoa; phylum Chordata; class Mammalia; order Primates; family Galagidae; genus Galagoides; species Galagoides demidoff. The sequence goes on from CAUYQV010198770.1 coordinate 7,379, forward strand.
GGGCCGCTTTCACATCCTCTTGCCTTGGGAGACACTGCATGACTTCTCTGCCTACCCGCACTTTCTCACAGATTTGAGCAGCATCCTAAAAGAGATGTAAATGGTGGATGTGACTGAGAGACTTCTCTACACCATGAGAGAGGGTGCATCTTAACAATGGAAAGACTGCAGGATCAGGACCAAGGCCAAACTCAGATGGCAGTTGAGCAAGGAAAATCAGAAATCACTTTGGTCCCACAATAGTCTTTCCCAAAGGGACATGACCTGTTTTGTGACAGCAGCCCAGAAATATTTGGAGGAGATACTTTTGGTGACCCTACAGATATAGAACAATAGTTCACTACATAGCATAGAACACGTAAAGGTAGGAGTCCATGCTTCTGGGTTTATGGGATGGTGCTTTGGTGCACCTTAGTTTTTCCTGTTCTCAAGTGAGAGCAGAACTTGCCATTCCCAACTCAGAGTGGTTTACAGCAAAAGAAAGTGTTATCTTGAGTCCCTCAGAAATGAATTCTGTCAAGTCAGATCTCACCACTGCTGAGTGGGAGAGAGTGGGACAGAGCTTGGACGGATACCATAGATGCAGGAGTTGTTAGCACAGATCATCCATGACTTACCCACTCACACATGGGCACCCCTGGGTACCAGGTTCGGTTCTCTAAGCACATGATGCTTTCAGGACCAACTCTACTATAGCCAGAGTGACAATAGATGGTGATGTTTTCAGGTTCAACATACTCATCCTTATCCACAGATAGCCTTCCATTCACTATTTCTGGTTTGTTACACACAGCTGTAATGTAAAAATATTTTTAACAATTGCCAAATCTAAGAAGAAAGACATGATAACAGTCTAGTATAAAGAGAATAAACTATTATAGGTGCTACTAATTATTCTCACTGTTTTTCTTTTTGATAACAACAATACCACTCATCAGATGTTGGCCTAAACATGTCATGTGATTATCTCATTGGTGTCCTACAATAGCCCCATGAACTGAACGCTAGTCTCATTCTCATTTTGCCAAGGAGAAAGTTGAAATACACAGAGGTTAAGAAACTTGCTCAGGGGCAGTGCTTGTGGCTCAAGGAGTAAGGCACCAGCCCCATATACAGGAGGTGGGTACAAACCTGGTCCTGGCCAAAAACTGCAAAAAAAAAAAAGAAAGAAAGAAAGAAAAGAAAAAGAAACTTGCTCCGGTCATAACATATTTTTAAAAACATGATAGAATATATTTAAAAGAAGGTACATGAGCCCAAGTTCTCAGCTACCAATTTATTGCTCACTCTCAGGCTCATTTGCTCCAAGAATCTAAGTAGAAAAATTTCCTTCTTGCTAGTTATCCTCCTGTGTACAATGGAGAGAATTTTGTCAAATAAATTCTGAAATTATTCATAGCAAAATGATACATGTTGATAAAAAATTCACATGCATATAAAAACTAGACCCAATTTCAATTCTGCCTGTCCCCATAACAGACTGCTAAAAGACCCTCACATTCACAAATCTATGTCCTAGGAGGTTTTTAGAATTAGCCAGAAGAACATACATTCGCAATAGAGCAAGTTTCCATGATAACTTTGCCTCAGGCCCACAGGCAAACTACTATAAAATGTGATGCTTCTATGAATGGAATATATGGAAATATATACAAGAAACTGGCAAGGGGTCTGCCTCAAGAAAATTGAATTTTGTGACTAGAAGAAGGAAGTAGAGGTCATGTTTGTCCTTTGCAATTTTTGCATTTGAAACCATTTGCATATATTGATTATTTAAAACAAATAAAATCAAATCAGATCTTTTCATACTGCCTCTTCCAGGGAAGAAACAGAAGAAACTGTATTCTTAATATTCTCATGGCAGTTCCACCCACTTAGCCATGAGTGCAAGGGAGCTGGAGTTACCTTTACATTGAGGAGGTGAGGGTGACCAGCGTGAAGAACGGCAGGAGAGTTTTGCCTGTCCAACCAGAGTGAATCCTTCATCACATTCATAAGTAGTCTCATGTTTCAATGAGGATGAACGAACTCCTTTATAATGTCCATGGGCGATGGTAGGAGGAATATTGCAACCTTGATGGTGAGACATAAAAATGAGAGAGTGTGAGCATGTAGAAAGTATAAAATAGTATTAACCTGGATGGAAGTGGAACACATTATTCTTTGTAAAGCATCACAAGAATGGAGAAGCAAGAATCCCAATTGTCATTCTGATATGACAATAATGTCCCAATTCTGTTATGATAATTAATGACCTGGTACATAGTGGGGGATGGGGGAGGGGAGAGCAGAGAAAGGGAAGGAAGGAGGGGGATAGAATGGGTCACAGTGTGTGAGACACCTTTTGGGGGAAGGACACAATTATAAGAGGGACTTTACCTAACAAATGCAATCAATGTAATCTGGCTCTTTGTACCCTCAATGAATCCCCAACAATAAAAAAAGAAAAAGAAAAAGAAAGTATAAAATAGCACATCCTAGAAAGTGTTTGGTTTATAGGAGGCCTCATTCTGTCTTTTTTTTTTTTTCCTTTTTGAGACAGAGTCTCACTATGTCACTCTCAGTAGAGCACCATGGCGTCATGGCTCACAGCAACCTCAAACTCTTGGACTTAAGTGATTCTCTTGCCTCAACCTCCCAAGTAGCTGGTACTACAGGCACACACCACAATGCCCAGCTTTTTTTTTTTTTTTTTTTTTTTTGCTGTAGTTGTTATTGTTGTTTGGCAGGCCCAAACTGCGATCCAACCCACCAGCCCCAGTGTATGTGGCCAGCGCCCTAGCCACTGAGGTACAGGCGCCAAGCCCTCATTCTGTCTTTTTATCCCCTCTGTCCATAAGCCAACTTGGCCAAACCCACATACTCAGGCTGCTATCCCGTAAACCTCACGTTGGGAAACTGTGGAAAGGGTTAACTTACAAGCTCTTAGGTTTTCCTTCATCTTATTGACAAGTCACTCAACTTCACATTCTTTATGGGTCATTTGGCATGAAGGCTTGATTCAGCCCCAAATCACCCTATACTAGCGGTACACTTAATCCCTTTCAGGCTAAATCCAGAGATGTGCATCTCTGAGAAACTGTGAGGAAGTCAAAACAGCCACATTCCCTGAGTTATTGCTTCCCAGTCAAAACTGTTCATTCATCCTCAGCATGAACATACTTATTGAATTTTAAATGATTTAGAAAAGAGCTCATAGGACAAATTAAAATGGTAACTTGCACATTTAAATAATAAACAGAATATGTTATTGAGCACCTTTCTGAAAGGGAACATTATCAGGGTCCATAAACACTGAATAAAAGAGTTAAACAAAATAAAGCCTCAGGAATGTCAGACAAAAGGCTATAGTACTTGTGAGTACTATCCTAAGATGCTCCCAGAAGCATGGGGTAAAGGATGGTTCACAAATAAATAAGTAAGATCGAAATGCTGGAATTCCCAGGATTCCAGATGGTGGAAGAAAGGATTAAACAACTCAGGAAAGTGAGCATAATGCAATGCACATGTATGGACACAGGAAAATCCACCAGCTGGTTATATCATGTGGGAAATCTTGGAGGAGACATTAACTAAGGCCATAAGGAATTTCCTAACAAGAGGAGTGCCATAGCTGATGATGAAAAAAATCACTAATGAACAAAGTTTGTTGATAGCAGTAGCACTCAGAGAGGTGCCTCATATGCTTTGGAAGTGATTCAGGACAGAGAGAAATATGCCCAGGAGACAGATCATATGCCAGGTCATCCCCAAGAGAAGTTGCTTCACATGAAAAAGCACAGCCCAGGTGAAATACTGAGGGGAAGGTGCCAGAGCTGCCCCTTACTAGAGAGCCCATGGGAAAAAGTTGTGGCACAGAACAAGAAGGAGCAATATTTTGGCAGAGACCAAGCTCTTGAGGATTTGGGGACTGGCAGAAAGATTAGGTGGGAGTGTTTCTTTTTGGTCCCTTTTCACCTGTCTGTCACCTTCCAATTTGTCACTGAGCCCTGATGAATCCAGGCACTGCTACCATCAGCAAATTGAGATCTTAGGAGCACCTCTCACCAGGCTGTGGGCCCATGTAAGGCCACTTTGACCCACCACAGACCCAAGCTGAGAAATCAGGCACCATATTTCCTGTCTACATACCAGGTGCCTGTAACTTACCTGGGATGTCACAGATCTTCAATCTCCCTGTCTCCAGATCCCACACAACCATTCCCCTGCACCTGTTTGGACTGTGATATCCACAACAGAACAGGAAGACAAAAGAGATCAGCAGGACGACTAAGGAGAAGACCATGGAGTTTCCTCAGAAAAACTAAAAATAGAACTACTGTATGACCAAGAAACCCTACCCCTAGGTATGTATCCAAAGGATGTGAATTCAGTATATTGAAAAGATGTTTGCACTCCCATAATTACCGCATCATTATTCATAATAGCCAAGATTTGGAATCAACCTAAGTATCCTTTATTAGATGAATGCATAAAGAAATTGTGGTACATAAACCCAATAGAATATTATATAGACACAAAAAAGTAAAATTCTGCTGTTGCAACAACATGGATGGAACTGCCGAACATGATGTTAAGTGAAATAAGCTAAGCACAGGAAAACAAATCTTGTATGCTCTCACTCATATGTGGGAGCTAAATATTAAAAACTATTAATCTCATGGACACAGAGAGGAGAATGATGGTTACCAAAGATTGGGGAGGATAACAGGAAGCAGGGATAAAGTAGGGATTGTTAATAGGTACAAAAATACAGTTGTATAGAATGAACAAGATTTGATAGCAAAACAAAGCGACTCTAATCAACAACATAGGTAAATTATAAAATACCTAAAAGAGTAGAGTTGGATTGTTTCTTACATAAAGAAATGATTGATTCCTGAGGTGATAGATAACCCTATTAACCTGACTTCATTAATTCAAACTGCATGCCTATACCCCAACATCACATGCACCCTATAAAAATATACAACTATTATGTACCCATAACAATTGTGAATAAATAAATAAATGCAAAAAAAATACAGTGGAAGATTTAACAATGGACTAGACCAAGTAGAGGAAAGAGTTTCAGAGCTTGAAGATAAGGGTTTTTTTTTTTAATCATAGCTGTGTACATTAATGCAATCATGGGGTACAATGTGCTGGTTTTATATGCAATTTGAAATGTTTTCATTAAACTAGTTAACATAGCCTTCACAACATTTTCTTAGTTATTGTGTTAAGACATTTATAGTCTACACCTAGTAAATTTCACATGCAAGGCTTTTGAATCATAGGTATCTCCAAGGGCAAAGAAAAAACAAAAACCATGGAAAACCTATTTGAGGGAAGATTGGAGGAAACTACCCTGGTTTTTGCTAGAAATTTAGACATCCACATACAAGAAGGTCATCAAACTCCTGCAAGATTCATTGGAAGTAGAATCTCACCAAGGCACATAGTCATCAATCTAGTAAAAGCCAAAGTGAAGGAGAAAATTGTACAAACTGAACGATGAAAGCATCAGTTACTAAAAGGAAAACCCATCTGCAGACTTCTCAGCAGAAACCTTACAAGACAGAAGGGATTGGGATCCCATCTTTTAGTCTTTTTAACATAATAACTATCATCAACAACCTAAGGGACCATGTCAACCACCTGGAAAAGGAAGGACAATCCAATACTAAACCTAAAAGAAGAAAGGAAATAACCAAAACCAAAGCAGTATCAAATGAAATTGAAAACACAAAAATCATTAGGAAGATAAGCAAAACATAAAGTTGGTTCTTTGAAAAGATTAATAAAATCAACAAACTCTTGGCCAGATTAAACAGAAACAGAAATGTAAGATCTCTAATAACTGCAATGAGAAATGAAAAAGGAGACATAACAGCAGACACCACAGCAATACAAAAGATCCTCGACAATTACAACTAAAAACCTCCAGAAATTTGAAAATGTAGAGAAAATGGGCAAATACCTGGAAACACCACCATCTTAAACTCAACCACAAAAATAAATAAATAAATAAATAAATAAATAAAAATTTTGAATATACCTATATCAAGCACTGAAACTGCATAAACAATACAAAATCTTCCAAAACAGAAGAGTCATGGACTAGTTTCACAACAGAATTCTACCAAACCTTCAGTGAGGAATGAGTACCTATATTATATAACCTATTCCAAAACAGAGAGAAGGAAGGAATCCTCTCCAGCACATTCTATGAAGCAAATACCACCCTGATTCCAAAACCCGAAAGGATTCTATAAAAAAAGGAAAACTATAGGCCACAATCATTGATGAATATTGATGCAAAAATATTGAATAAAATCCTAGCAAACAAAATACGGGAACACATTAAAAAAATTATACATCATGATCAAGTGGGTTTTATCCCAGGGATGCAATGTTGATTCAACATATGTAAATCCATAAATGTAATTCACTACATAAATAAAATCAGAATCCAAAACAAAGATCATATGATTCTCTCAATTGATGCAGAAAAGGTATTTGACAAAATCCAGCATCCTTTTCAACAAGAAAACTTAAAAAAATAGCCCTTAGTGGAACATTTATCTTAAACTGATAGAGGTCATCTATGACAAACACACAGCCAATATCATAGTGAATGGAGTAAAACTGAAAGCATTTCCACTTAGAACTGGAACCAGACAAGAATGCCCACTATCACCACTGCTATTCTTCATAGTGCTGGAAGCCCCAGGCAATGAAATCAGGCAACAAAAGGACATGAAAGATATTCAGATGGGGACAGAGGAAGTCAAACTCTCTTTCTTTATGGAAGACGTAATCTCATACATGGAAAACCCAAGGACTCAACCACAAGGCTCTTAGAAGTGATCAAGAAATATAGTAATATCTCAGAATACAAAATCAATACCCATAAATCAGTTGCTTTCATATAGGCCAATAACAGTCAAGCAGAGAATCGAATTAAAGACACAATACCCTTCACAGTAACGTTAAAGAAAATAAAATACTTGGGAATACATCTAACAAAGGACATGAAAGATCTATGTAAAGAGAACTATGACACCATGAGAAAAGAAATAGCAGAAGATGTTAACAAATGGAAGAACATGCCATGCTCATGGCTGGGAGGAATCAACATTGTTAAAATATCCGTACAACCCAAAGTGATCTACAGATTTAATGCAATCATCATCAAGTCACTCATACTTTGAAGAACTTGAAAAAATAGTGCTTCACTTCATATGGAACCAGAAAAAAAAATAACTAATAAAATTTTAAAAAATAAGAACAAATCTGGAGGCATCACATTACCAGACTTCAGGTTACACTGCAAATCTGTAGTGATCAAAAAAGGATATAATAAAAATAGAGATGTAGCTCTATGACATAGATTAGAAAACCTAATTAGATGAACCCAAGCATGTATTGCCATCTGATCTGTGATAAACCAAACCAAAGTATACAGTGGGGAAAAGAATCCCTATTTAATAAATGGTGCTGGGAGAACTGGCTAGCCACATGTAGAAGACCAAAATTGAACCCGTGTCTCTTATCACTGACAAAAATTAACTCTTTCTGGATAAAAGATTTAAATTTAAGACATGAAACAATAAAAATTCTAGAAAAATAGCTACTCAGGAGTCTGAGGCAAGTAAATTGCTTAAGCACGGGAGTTGGAGGTTGCTGTGAGCTGTGTGATGCCATGGTGCTCTACCTAGGGCAATGAAATGAGATTCTGTCTCTTAAAAAAAAAAAATCTAGAAAAAAGTATGGAGAAAACTACTGACAAAATCAGTCTGGGAAAAAAATTTATGAAGACCCCCTGGGCAATTGCAGCAAGACCAAAAATAAATAAATAGGAATGAGATTGTGGGATCAAATTCTCTCAAATGGAGAGAATTTTTGTCTGGTTCCAGTTCTTAGTACAAGTGCTTGATCTCATTACTTGATCAAGTTAAAAAGCTTCTGTGCAGATAAGGATACCACAACTAAAGCATACAGACACCCTTCAGAATGGGAGAAGATTTTTGCATGATATGAATCTGACAAAGGGCTGATAATTAAAATCTATAGAGAACTCAAATTAATCAATAAGAAAAGAGCAAACAGCCCCATTTATAAGTGGGCAAGATGCTTGGACAGAAACTTCTCTGAAGATGGCAGACAAATAGCCAACAAACACATGAAAAAATGCTCATTGTTTCTAATCATTACAGAATTGCAAATCAAAACTACTCTGAGATATCACCTAACTCCAGTGAGATTATCCCACATAAAATCTGAAAGCTCCAGATGCTGGTATGGGTGTGTAGACGAGGGAACACTTTTGCACTGCTATAGGATTGCAAAGTAATACAACCTCTTTAGAATGAGGTATGTAGAATTCTCAAAGAACTAGAAGTTGACCTTCCATTTGATCCCACAGGCTCATTTAGGTATCTATCCTGAAGAACAAAAAAAAATTTCTCACAAGGACATTTGCACTAGAATGTTTATTGCAGTTCAATTCACAATGGCCAAGTTGTGGAAGCCACTCAAATGCTCATCAACCTATGAATGGATCATACATTTTATATATATATCATGGAATACTATTCAGCCATAAGAAAAGATGGAGACTTGACATCTTTTGTGTTTACCTGGATGGAGTTGAAACATATTCTCCTTAGCAAAGTATTACAAGAATGGAAAAACAAGTATACAATGTACTCAATCTCATATGAAACCAACATATAAACAACTACATATCCCTAGGACAGAAAAACACAAGTATAGTATAGCAGGGTAGAGGGAAGAGGAGGAAGTGGGCAGGAAGGAGGAATAAGGGTGATTGGTAGGTTCCCACCTAATGTGCACAATGTGAGGGTATTCAGCATGCCCCCTGGGTGAAGGGAATCAACTACAACTTGAATTTTACCTTATAAATGAAAACAATGTAATTTAAACATTTGTGTCCTCATATAATCTGAAATTTTAAAAATAATAATAATAATAACTATCAAGCAAGAATTTTTCATCCTGCAAAACAGTTTCACAAATAAATGAGAAATAAATTCTTTCCCACACAAGCAAACACTAAGGGAATTTGTCATCACTGGCTTGCCTACAAGAAATTCTCAAAAGTTCTCTAAATACCAAACAGAACAATTGATACTCACCAGTATAAAAACACTCAATATGAAAAACTGACAGTTCTCACAAAACAGTAAGACAAGGGAAAATTCATAGCAATTAGGGAACTATCAGCATAATGACTACACACTATCTCATTTATCAATACTAATATTGAATGTAAATGGTCTAAATGAAACACTTAATGCCCCATTGATAGAATGGATAAAAGATATATATATATATCTTCTGTCTCCCAGAAACCCATTTACCTTGTAAAGAGTCTCATAGGCTCACAGTAAAGATGTAGAAAAACAAATATTCCACACAAACAGAAAGAAGAAGTTCTATAAGTACAACCCAAATCCAAAGCTAGCAGAGTAGGAGCAGCTATTTTTATATCAGATAAAATGGATTTTAAATCAATAACATTATAAAAAGATAAAGGTGGATGGATCAATTTACAAAGACGATATTACAATCCTAAATATAAAAGCACCTAACACCATAGTTCTCAAATACATAAAAGAAATAATACTAGACCTAAGAAATGAAGGACTCCACTCTTAGATGTAAACAAATGATTGAGGCAGAAAATCAACAAAGAATCATTAAACTAAATAAGTATAACAAGTGGACCTAACAGTTACTTATAGAACATCCTACCTCAAACTTGAAGAATATACACTTTTCTCATTGGCACATCAAATATTTTCCAAGATAAACCATGTGCTAGGCCACAACACAAATCTCAGCAAATTTTTAAAAATTAAAACTGCACCATGTATCTTCTAAGACCATAGTGAAATAAGACCAGAAATCAATTCCAAGAGGAATTCTCAAGGCTATATAAACACATGGAAATTAAATGATCTGGTGCTGGACAATCTTTGAGTCAATGATAAAACCAAGATGGAAATCAAAGACATTTTAAAAGAAATGACAAGGGCAACGTAAGCAACCAAAATCTCTTACATAGCAACCGCAGTTCTAAGAGGTAGGTGCATAGCATTAAAAACCTAGAAAAAGGTCAGAAATTTTACACACTAAGAACCTCAGAGAATTAGAAAAATAAGAACAAACCAAATCCAAAACTAGCAGAAGACAAGAAATAGCAAACATCAGAACTGAACTAAAAAAATTGAAACCAAATAAACAATATGAAGAATCAATGAAACAAAAAGATGGTTCTTTGAAAGGATAAACAAAATTGATACACCTCTAGGTATTTTAACAAGAAGAGAAAGGGTTCAAATAAGTTCAATCAGAAATAAAAGGACAAAAAAAAGACATAAAAGGATATTATAACTAAATCCACAGAAATAGAAAAGAACATCTGAAAATATTACAAACTACTTTGTGCACACAAAGTAGAAAATCTCACGGAAAGAGATAAATTTTCTAAGTAGACATCCTCCAAAGCTTGAATCAGGAAGAAATAGAAATCCTGAACAGAACAATAAGAAGTAGTATAATTAAGTGAGTAATAAAAAAACCTATAAAGAGGAAATTGTACCTCTCCTACTGAAACTGTATCTATGATGCAGGGAATGCATCAAGATGAAGGGAATCCTCCCTAACACATTTTGTGAAGCCACATTTTGTTACCAAAGTGGGAAAAGAAAAGAGGGAAGGAAAGGGGAGGGGAGAGGAAGGGGAGGAGAAGGGAGAGTAGGGGAGGGGAGAAGGAAGGAAGGGAGGGAAGGAAGGAGGGAGGAAGTGGAGGGGAGGGGAGGGGAGGGGAGGAATAAAGGAAGAGGAAAACAAAAATACTGCACACCAATATCCCTCATAAATCTAGAAAGAAAACTCCTTCAGATACTAGCAAACCAAATGCAAGACAATATCAAACAGTCATCACAACCCAGGGATGCAATAATGGATCAACATATACAAATCCGTAAATGAGATTCACCACATAAACAGAATTAAAAAGAAAACCATATGATCATCTTAATAAATGATCATAGAATGCTATTTGCAACCAATGAAGTCCAGCACCCCTTTGTGATTAAAACCCCTAACAAGTCATAAATATAAATAACTTACTCAGATGATAAAAAACAATCCAACTAGCCCAAGCAGTCCTAATCAAAGTGTACAAATCTGGAGGAATCACATTACCCAAATTGAATTTATAATACAAAGCTAAAAATGTAACAAAATCATGATATTGGTATAGAAGTAGAAACATGGGTCGATGAAACAAAATAGAGCCAGAAATAAAACCATATACCTACAGTCAACTAATTTTTTTTGACAAAGTAGACAAAAACATATACTGGGGAAAAGATGCCCAATCAATAAATAGTGCTGGGGAAACTGGCAAGCCAAACACAGAAATGTGAAACTGGATCCCTCTCTCTCATTCTACACAAAATGTAACTCAAGATGGGTAAAGACTTAAGTGTAATATCTGACATCATAACAATTCTAGAAGGAGACTTAATAAAAACCCTTCTGGACATTGGCCTGGGCAAAGAATTTATGACCCTATATGGAAATACAACAAAAATGACAATGAATAAATGAGACTTAATTAAACTAAAAAGCTTCTTCACTGTAAAAGAATTAATCAACAGAGTACACAAACTACAGAATGGGAAAGTATTTGCAAATTATTCACCTCACAATGGACTAATATCCATCATTTGCAAGGAACTCAAATGAATCAGCAAAATAAATCACCCTAATAAAAAGCAGACAAATGATATGAACATTTTTCAAAAGAAGATATACAAAAGCCCAATAAATATATGAAAAGAATTTTCAACATCACTAATCATCAGGAAATAAGGAGAATAAAGTATTTCCTCTTTTTCTATTGTCTATAAGATTTGGCATGATCTGTTTTTTGAAATTATCTTTTATTTTTATTTATAAATATTAGTTGTCTATTTTTTGAGACTTTGG